>JAKCPB010001471.1:0-88055 GCA_021442155.1 Cymbidium sinense | reverse complement strand
TTCTTCTTGGATTAGCCTTCATGCACTGACTGGGTTGAGTATATTTAAGGTTTAGGATAAGTCCCCTGGTGGCTCCTTCCATCCTGACTACTTCAAGTCTAGGTGTAGTCCTTTTTTGGGGCTTCCGACTTAATAGTTGCTCTAGGTTAGATAGCATCTATCCCACCGATGATGGACTATCCCGATGATAAGTTCCACTTAGAAAGTTGTAAGTCTACACACTTTCTTTCTAGATTGATCATTGCACGACGGCACCTTAGGTTGGTTGGTTCTCACTATGCTGATAGATACACCACTCATGTTGATGGATACACCTTAGGTTGGTTGGTTCTCGCACTTTAGGATACACCACTCATGACAGATGTAAGTCTGCTATGCTTTATCTTTGAGTTGGCCACCATACACTTATAGGCTTTCATTTCCAGGGCTCGGGATAATGCCGCTAGCGGCCACTATATTTAGATCACGACTTTTGTAACCCCATTTAGATACTACCCGGGTTACTATCGAATTGGACAATTCCCCTTTCTTAGTAACCATCCCTGTTGTTAGAGAATTTGTTCTGTGGATGTGTAGATTCTCCCTTGGTCCAATAAACCTAAAATAGGTCAAGGCTAACATAACTCCACGGTGTGGTCCTCTTACACCTTTTCCCAAAAGGCATCCTATCTTTAGGCGGTCGAAAATTCCCTATAGAATTGACTACTCTTGAGTTAATATAAGTCCCCATCATTCACTAAATAATCACTAAATTGGGTTCTATTTGTTGTGCTACCAAGTCACCCAGCGTTGTTCCTGCTTTAGAAGATGTAAGTCTATGCCTTCTTCTTCTACACCATTGCACACCAAAAGGCAACCCCATAGGTTGGCTAGCTCTACCAGAAACTATCCCATTGGATTTGTAAATGAGATAGGACAAGTCCGATATAGCCCCATCTTAGTGGGTCCACACCTTGACATGGTCCATAAATTAAATATATCAAATTTGGTGAGCTCACATCCCAATGGATATTCCTCAATTCAAAATCAAACTAAACCAAACTAACCATATCAAATCACATAAAATTAAGATAAAATTAATCCTGACTACTTTTGAGTTGACATTAGTCCCCAGTGACATTCACTTAGTAGTCACCCAAGGTCAGGTTTGATTTATTATGCATCCAACAAGTCACCCCAATAGTTGTTCTTAGCATTAGAAGATGTAAGTCTGTTATGCCTTCTTCCTAGCATAGTTTGCACCAAAGGCAACCCCTTAGGTTTTGCTCTACCCACGTAGACTATCCTTTTGATTTGTAAACCAGGTCAAGGCACATATAGCCCTTTCTTAGTGGGTCTATCGCACACCGTCAGGGTCCATACATAAACTGATATTAAATTAAACCCAATCTGATTTTCCCCAATGGAGTTAAATTACACCCTTCTCCCAAGTGGAGCCCCAAATCATATATATACAAGTCAAGCAAACAAATCAAATTCAAAACCAACCTCCAAAGTGGAGCCAAATTAAACAAACTCCTCTAGTACAGTCTAAATCAAAGAAATCCAACCAAACTCTTATTCCCAATGGATACATCCCCAAACAAATCTATGAAATCAAACTCAAATCCCAATCCCCAATGGATATCTTGAACCCACTTCCCTAGTGGAAGGTTCATATACCTGATCCCCAATGGTCTCAAGCTCATATCTCTAGTAGCCTCTGCACTAATTAAAATAAAATAAATTAAAGTCAATTCGATCTTAATCCCCAGTGGGTTATAAATACTTATCCCTAGTGGATCTTCTTTCCATAAATGATATAAGCAAATCAAATTCAAACCTTATCCCCATCAGATTTTCTTCTTCTAGGCCCTCGATATAGACCCCTCACATGTCATGTCCAATGCATGTGTGATCCCCTATTGGATCTCCCTCCATGTCCTTGACATGGAATTCTCATCAAATCTTATTTCTTCTCTTATGCACTCATATAATACTTCAACCAAGCTAACAATGTATTCATTCAAATTACATCATCTTAACATTGTAATCAACATTTTATGATTTGTGATGGTGCAAGCTCAAACTAATTATACAATATCATGCTAAACATATTATAGTGTGAATTAACACACTATATTATATTATAATATATGATGTTATATTATAATTTGCTATAATATAATATATTGTCTAACATTACACCTCATTAGAATAACTTAAAAGGAACAAATAATAAAATTTTCTCAAAATATGAATAATGTTTATTTTGGATGTAAAATTTGTTATTTTCTATTATAAATGGTACAAAATAGCATAATTTTGTGTTGCTTCTTGGTGTGTGCGACTGTGAATTTGGCCAAATTCTTCCATCTCAACCGTCAAATTAACATTTTTGTGAGTTTTGACCCAATGTGTTATAACAAAACTAAAACACACTAAAATGTACAATAACATTAGTAACACCCCACCACATTCATATATATATGTGAAGTTATATTATTATGTACATTATATTTTAATATTCTTTCATATAATATATTACCTTACATTACACCTTAAAATGAATCACTTTAAGCAAAAAAATTATAAAATTTGGTTGAAAAATGAACATTTATTTTGAATACAAAATTCCATTCTTTTGATTAAATGACACACAATAGCACACCCCCATTGATGTTCCTAAAGCCTACCTTAAATTTGGCCAAATCCCATCATCTTAACCTATAAATCAAGTATTTTTTAGGAATTATACCGATTCTACTACATCATACTATAACAAACTAAAATATGCTAAATAATAAGTAGTAATACACAACAGTATGCTATAATGCATGATTCTACACTATGTTATGCATCTATATATTATATTATATTATATTATAAATATATTATAATATATATTATATTATATTATATTATATTATATTATATTATATTATATTGCATATCACATCACATGTGATTTCTTAAGATAAAAAATCATAAAATTAGTCTAAATAATAAAAAACTATATATTTTAGTCGTATCACTTACATATTTTAAATTGAAATAATATATTATGATGCCATGCTCTACCTATAATGAATTTGGCCAAATTCCACCATTTTAAAGTCTAAATCAACATTTTTATAAATAATGCTAGTGTAAGCTTGACTGCATTATTGTAAAATACTAAAAGAATTTAAAATGCGTGATAATATATTGTGATATATGATGTTTTACTATATACAACATATAATATTTATTTTGAACATAAAATCTTACTTCTTACTACAAGTGGCATAGCACACCTTTGGTAATACAACCTAATTCCCACTTCAAATTTAACAAATTTCATCATCTAATTTATTAAATCAATTTTTTATGATTTATATTAATATAGACTATGGCACAATACCATAATATACTAAAACATTTCAAAACATCTTATAACATCCAAAAACACATCACTACATGCTCAAATATATGATGCTACATTATATAATAAATTGTATTATAATATGATTTAGGGTTAGGGTTTAGGGTATTCAAATCTTTAATAGTCAAGGAAAGTCTCTTGAAGACATTTTCTTTAGCTACCATAATTATGTTAGGATTAGGTCATTTTTATATACTCTAATGACATCTTTATTCAAGGTTTAGGGTTAGGTTTAGGTTAGGTTTAGGTTAGTTTAGGGTTTAGGGTTTAAGGTTAGTTTAGGGGGTTTAGGGTTTAGGGTTTAGGGTTTAGGGTTTAGGTTTTAGGTTTAGTTAGTTTTTAGGGTTTAGGGTTTATGGTTTTAGGGTTTAGAGTTTAGGGTTTAAGGTTTTAGTGTTTAAGGTTTAGGGTTTAGGGTTTAGGTGTTTAGAGTTTAGGGTTTAGTGTTTAGTGTTTTAGGTTTAGGGTTTTTAGGGTTTAGGGTTTAGGGTTTAGGGTTTCGAGTTTTGGGTTTTGGTTTTAGGTTTAGGGTTAGGTTTTAGTTTAGGGTTTAGGGTTCATGGTTTTTTTAACAGAGAACTAATTTATATTTAACATTTCTTCTTCTAAATTTAATCAACTAAGTAGCTCCCCAAGTTTTTTAAGAGACAAGCGATAACATAGATAGAAAATGAGCACCCATATAGCAAATCTAAAACTTATATAAGTAGAATAGTCTCTACTATAAAGACACAATTTCATAAGCATCAGATCAGTTGTTGTTCTTCAGTTTCTCTAATTCCTATCAGAACCACCCCTACCTCTCGAGTAGCGGGATCCACCATCATATCCCTGATCTCTCCCTCTACCACCCCCACGGTTGTAACCTCCTCTCCCCTCCACCCACCACATTTCGACCACCACCTCCATATCCACCACATGTCTGATCCCCATCACCACTATGATAATAGCGCTCCACCTTCCCTCCACCCAAATCTAGACTAAGCTTAGTTGATGATGTTCACAATCAGGTTCTACCCATTCTTAGAGTTTAGGATTTAGGGTTAGTTTATGGTTTAGGGTTTCAAGTTTAGGGTTTAGGATTGTAGGTTTTAGGGTTTTTTGGTTTAGGTTTAGGTTTATGATTTAGATTTAGGTTTAGATTTTTGGGGTTTAGGGTTTAAGATTGTAGGTTTAGGGTTTAGGGTTTAGAGTTTAGGGTTTTAGGGTTTAATGTTTAGGGTTTAGGGTTTAGGGTTTAGGTTTTAGGGTTTAGGGTTTAGGGTTTAGGTTTGTAGGTTTAAGGTTTAGAGTTTAGAGTTTAGTGTTAGTTTTTGGGATTAGGGTTTAGGGTTTAGGGTTTATTTATGGTTTTTTAATTATTTTTTTATTTTTAAAATTAAGTAAACTAGATTTAGGTTTTTTAATTTTATTTATATTTTAATTTTAATTTAGGTTTATTTTATTTTTTATTTAGTTTATTTTATTTTATTTATTTATTTTAGTTTAGGTTTTATTTTAGTTTATTTTTTTAGGTTTAGGTTTATTTTTTAGTTTAGTTTTATTTTTATTTTATTTTTTTAGGTTTAGGTTTAAGGTTTTATTTAGGTTTATTTTTAGGTTTTATTTTTTTAGTTTAGGTTTAGGTTTATTTTTAGTTTATTTATTTTATTTAGTTTATGATTAGGTTTAGGTTTTGTTTATTTTAGGTTTAGGTTTAGGTGATATTTATTTTAGTTTAGTTTATTTTTGTTTAGGTTTAGGTTTATTTTATTTTTACTTTAGTTTTAGGTTTTTATTAGTTTAGGGTTTAGGTTTTATTTTTATTTATTTTTTGGGTTTTATTTTAAGATTTATTATTTAGGTTTAAGTTTTATTTAGTTTTATTTTATTTTATTTTAGGTATATTTTATTTTATTTACATTTAGTTTATTTTATTTAGGTTTTTTATTTTAGGTTATTTTATTTTTGTTTAGTTTAGGTTTTTATTTATTTTATTTTAGTTTAGTTTTATTTTTTTATTTTATTTCATTTTTATGTTTAGATTTAGGTTTAGGTTTTGGTTTAGTTTAGGTTTATTTTATTTATTTATTTATTTTATTTTATTTTAGTTTATTTATTTTATTTTTTAGGTTTGTTTTAGGTTTAGGGTTTGGGTTTTTTAAGTTTTAGGTTGAGGTTTAGGGTTTTGGGTTTAGTTTGGTTTAGGTTTTAGTTGAGTTTTATTTGGTTTAGGTTAGGGTTTAGGTTTAGTGTTTAGGTTTTAGGTTAGTTTAGGGTTTAGGGTTTAGGTTTAGGGTTTTATAGTTTAGGTTTAGGGTTTAGGTTTTATTAGGTTTAAGTTTGAGTTTAGAGTTTAGTTAATTTAGGTTAGTTTTTAGGTTTAGGTTTAGGTTAGTTTTAAATTATTTTATTATTATTTTTTTTAATTAAGTAAACTAGTAGGTTTAGGTTTATTTTTATTTATTTTAGTTTTATTTTAATTTTGATAAGTATGATACTACTTTATTCCGCACAGTCATTGCACAGAGAACCCTTAGGTTGGCTAGCTCTATCCCATAGCTGGTAGACTATCCCTTTGGATTTGTAAACCTGAGGTAGGTCACAGCTAATATAGCCCCTTCTTAATGGTTTCATTGTACATCGATATGGTCTGTCCATTAACTCATATTCAATTAAACCCAATCTAATTTTCCCCAATGGAGTTGAATCATACCCTTCTCCCTAGTGGAGCCCCAAATCATATATAAACAAGTCAAGCAAACAAATCAAATTTAAAACCAACCTCCCTAGTGGAGCCAAATTAAACTAACTCCCCCTGTAAAGTCTAAATCAAAGAAGTCCAACCAAACTCTTATCCCTAAAGGATACATCCCCAAACAAATCTATGAAATTAAACTCAAGTCCCAATCCTCGTGGGTAGCTCGAACTTTCTTCCCTAGTGGAAGGTTCATATACCCGATCCCCAATGGACTTGAGCCCATATCTCTAGCAGATATGCATCCACATCAATTAAAATTAAACAAATTAAATCTTAATCCCAGGTGGATTATTGATTTCTTATCTTCTTTCCATAAATCATATAATCAAATCAAATTCAAACCTTATCCCTAGAAGATTTTCTTCTTCTATGCCCTCGACATAGAGCCCTCACATGTCATGTCCAATGCATGTGTGATCCCCTAGGGTTTAGGGTTTAGGCTTTAGGGTTTAGGGTTTAGGGTTTTAGTGTTTATGCTTTTAGGGTTTAGGGTTAAGGGTTAAGAGTTAGTGTTTAGGGTTTAGGGTTTAGGATTTTAGGTTTATGGTTTTAGGGTTTAAGGTTAGGGTTTAGGGTTTAGGGTCTAGTGTTTAGCTTTAGGGTTTAGGGTTTTGAGGGTTTAAGGTTTAGGGTTAGTTTAGGGTTTAGGTTTAGGGTATAGGGTTTATAAGGTTTAGGGTTGTATGTTTAAGGTTGTAGGTTTAGGGTTTAGGGTTTAGGGTTAGTTTTAGGGTTTAGGGTTTAGGATTTAGGGTTTATGGTTTAGGGTTTAGAGCTTTTTTTAAAAAAATTAAGTAAACCGATAGTTTTAGGTTTATTTAGTTTTTTTTTATATATTTTAGTTTATTTTTATTTTTATTTTAGAGTTTTTTATTTTTATTTAGGTTTAATTTTTTATTTTATTTTTTTATAATTTATTTATTTTAGGTTTATTTATTTAATTTTATTTTTTTATTTTAGGTTTAGGTTTATGTTTATGCTTATTTTTAGTTTTGTTTTATTTTATTTTATTTTTTTAAGGTTTAGGTTTTATTCTTTATTTTTAGGTTTATGTTTAGGTTTTTATTTTTATTTTCTTAGGTTTAGGTTTAATTTTTTAGTTTAGGTACAGGTTTATTTTTAGTTTATTTTATTATATTTAGTTTAGAGTTTAGGTTTAGTTTATTTTAATTTTAGCTTTATGTACTATTTATTTTAGTTTAGTTAATTTTAGTATAGGTTTAGGTTTATTTTATTTTGTTTATTTTAAGTTTAGGTTTTTTGTAGTTAAGGGTTTAGGTTTTATTTTTATTTATCTTTAGGTTTTATTTTAGTTTTATTTTTTTTTTTAGTTTAGGTTTTTTTTTTGTTTTTTATTTTATTTTACATTTATTTTATTTTATTTTTAGTTTCTATTTTATTTAGGTTTATTTAATTTTTTTTTAGTTTAGTTTAGGTTTTTATTTATTTTATTTTAGTTTAGTTTTTTTTTATTTTATATTTATTTTTAGGTTTAGGTTTACATTTTGGTTTAGGTTTAGGTTTAGGTTTTAGTTTAGGTTTTTATTTTATTTTATTATTATTTTATTTAGGTTTAGGTTTATTTACTTATTTTATTTTTTATATTTTATTATGTTTAGGTTTAGGTTTTTAGGCTTTTAGGGTTTAGGATTTGGGGTTTAGGGTTTAGGTTTAGGTTTAGGGTTTGTAGTTTTAGGGTTTAGGGTTTAGGGTTTTAGTTTAGGGTTTAGGGTTTAGGTTTAGGTTTGTGTTTAGCTTAGGTTTAGGTTTTAGGTTGTTTAGGGTTTAGGTTTGTAGGTTTGGTTTTAGGGATTATTTTTATTATTATTATTATTATTATTATTTTAAAATTATGTAAACTCGTAAGTTTATATTTATTATTAATTTTACTTTATTTTTATTATATTTATTTAGGTTTATTTTATTTTTTATTTAGATTAGTTTAATTATTTTAGTTTATTTTAGGTTTAGGTTTAGGTTTAGGTTTATTTTATTTTAGTTTTATTTTATTTTATTTTATTTTATGTTTAGATTTTATTTTTTATTTTTTTAGGTTTAGGTTTATGTTTTATTTTATTTTTTAGGTTTGGTTTTAGGTTTATTTTAGGTTTATTTTTTAGTTTAGGTTTAGGTTTATTTTTAGTTTATTTTATTTTATTTAGGGTTTAGGTTTAGGTTTAGTTTATTTTATGTTTAGTTTTCGCTTTTATTTATTTTGGTTTAGTTTATTTTTGTTCAGGTTTAGGTTTATTTTATTTTTATTTTAGGTTTAGGTTTTATTTTATAGTTCTTTTTAGGTTTTATTTTTAGGTTTGTTTTTTTTTGGATTAGGTTTTATTTAGTTTTATTTTATTTTATTTTAGGTTTATTTTATTTTAATTTTAGCTTTAGTTTTATTTTTTATTTAGTTAGTTTAATTTTATTTATTTTATTTTTTAGTTTAGTTTTTTAAGTTTAGGTTTAGGTTTTGTTTTTTAGGTTTAGGTTTAGGGTTTATATTTTAGGTTTGGAGTTTAGGGGTTTAGGTTTTAGGGTTTATTTTAGGGTTTAGGTTTAGGGTTTAGGTTTTAGTTTAGGGTTTAGGGTTTTAGGGTTTTAGGGTTTAGGGTTTAGATTTAGGGTTTAGGTTTTTTTAGGTCTAGGTTTTCAAGTTTTAGTTTAGGGTTTAGTGTTTATTTTTTTTTTTGTTTTAAATAGAGAACAAATTGATTCAACATTTCTTCTTTTGATTTTATTTAATTAACACACCAAGTTTTCTAAGACACAAGCGATGACATAGATATAAAATGAGCATGCATAGAGCAAATCAAAAACCTTAGATAACTAAAATGTCTCTAATGTGGTCGTTCCATAAGCAAGATGATCCGTTCTTCAATTTCTCCAGTTCCCATCAGAACCACCCCATCCTCTCGAGTAGCAGGATCCACCATCATATCTCTGATCTCTCCCTCCGCCACCACCACGGCTGTAACCTTCGTGGCTCCTCCCGCCTCCAGAACCACCACCACCACCTCCATATCCAACATCCATCACCCACCACTGCGATAATCTCACCACCTTCTCCTCCACCACGGATCTAGGGAGCCTAGTTGATGGTGATGTTCTATCAAGGTTTTGCCCATTCTTAGGGTTTAGGTTTAGGTTTAGGTTTATTAAGTTTAGGGTTTAGGTTTATTTTTAATTTATTTAGTTACTTTAGGTTTAGGCTTAGGGTTTAGGGTTTAGGGTGTAGTTTAGGGGTTAGGTTTAGAATTTTAGGTTTATGGTTTAGAATAGGTTTAGGGTTTAGGGTTTTTGGGTTTAGGGTTTAGGGTTTAGGTTTTAAGGTTATAGGTTTAGTGTTGTAGGTTTAGGGTTTAGGTTTTTTTAAATTAAGTATCGATAGGTTTAGGTTTATTTAGTTTACTTAATTTCATTTATATTTATTTTAGTTTATTTTATTTTTATTTTATTTAGGTATATTTTTTTTATTTTATTTAGTTTAGTTTATTTTATTTAGGTTTATTTATTTTAGTTTATTTATTAGGTTTAGGTTTTGGTTTAGGTTTATTTTTTTTAGTTTAGTTATTTTTTTTTATTTTTATTTTTTATTTTTAGGTTTAGGTTTAGGTTTTATTTTTTTAGGTTTAGGTTTTAGGTTTTCATTTTAGGTTTATTTTAGGTTTTATTTTCTAGTTTAGGTTTAGGTTTATTTTCATTTATTTTATTTGATTTAGTTTAGGTTTAGGTTTAGTTTTAGTTTATTTTGGGTTTATGTTTAGGTTTTATTTATTTTAGTTTAGGTTTAGGTTTATTTTATTTTTATTTTAAGTTTAGGTTTATTTTAGTTTAGGTTTTAGGTTTTATTTTTTATTTATTTTTAGGTTTTATTTTTAGGATTTTTTTTAGTTTTAGGTTTTTATTTAGTTTTATTTTATTTTATTTTTGGTTTATTTTATTTTTATTTTACATTTAGTTTTTATTTTATTTAGGTTTTTTATTCTTAGGTTTATTTTATTTTATTTACGTTAAGTTTTTATTTATTTTATTTTAGTTTAGTTTTTTTATTATATTTTCAGGTTTAGGTTTAGGTTTAGGTTTTAGTTTAGGTTTCTATTTTATTTTATTTTTATATTTTAATTAGGTTTAGGTTTTTTATTTATTATTTTCTTTTAGGTTTTATTTAGTTTAGGTTTTAGGTTTTTTTTAGGTTTTTTTTTTTTAGTTTTCTGATTTAGGGTTTAGGGTTAGATTTAGTGTTTAGGTTTAGGTTTAGGGTTGTAGATTTTAGGTATTAGGGTTAGGGTTTAGTTTTAGGGTTTAGGGTTTTTTTTTAGGGTTTAGGGTTTTCTTTAAAAGGAAATTTTATTACCATAAAGAAAAGTCCTTAGAGGGGTAACTCTCTAAGCTAATGCTCAAAGAGCTATAAATCTAAAGAGATAAATCCCTAACTATTTCAATAATGAAGGAAATAAAGCAAAAAAAAACCAAAAATCAACAAAAAATCCATATAAGCATCAACAAACTTCATTTGGTCTTTATGCGATACTAGCAAGATCCACACTACAAGACTCTCTAGCCTATAAAAGAAATGCAACATACTTTTGAAAGGATGAGTACAATTAAGCAAGCATAAAAAGTAAGAGAAAATAAAAGGAGTAAAGTAAAGAAAAGGTTCAGTTCAATTACATCTCAAAGAGCAACACTATATGTTAAGCATCCAAACTTCGGGAGAAGAGTTACAATTACATATAGCACCAAAAGAAGAAAGAGTGGAAACATCAAGGCCATCATGTAGATACCTCGTGTAGCCCATCATCCAAAGTCCATCCGGAAGGCTATAAAATCCTCCAAACAAATGTAACGATAACCACAAAGCCACACGAACAACCAAGCCCAATAAGGAAGATAATCAACCAACCATCAGGGATATTAGCAATACAGTAAGAGCACCACCAATGCCACCACCAAAAAGGAATAACAAAATCAAAAGGAGCAAGCATATGACAGGAATAATAACACAAACCAGAGGCAAATAAGAGCAAAAAATAAAAACATGAGTGCTTATATCCTCCACCGACAAAGCAAATAAAAGAGCCAATAAAGCAACCTAAAGCAAAAGATCATAAAAAATTAATAGCAAAAACCAAGCCAAGAATTTATAATCTGAGATAAGACAATCTAGCATTATCAAGATTAACCAAACCTCTTAATAGTTTAGGCAAAGTCTTGTTGTCAAATAAAGTGAACTTAGTTAAGTTGGCACCAAAGTTTGCCAAGTAATCAGCACAAGCATTACCTTAACGAAGATGTGAGAAATTTTAAAACAAACTTGAGAAAGAAGATTTTTAGTATGATTAAGAAGATAAAATAATTCAGCATTCCCATTTCTATTGGAATTAAACATGTCAAGAAGCAAGAGAGCATCAACATCAATCCAGATGTTGAGGAAACCTCTATTCAAACAATTTTCAATAGCTTTTTTAACAACCATAAGCTCAACAAAAATAATAGAATAGGCTTTGAGAGGATAGGCAAAAGCACATATGATAGTACCTTTAGAATCCCTAAGGATACCACCACAACCATATTTATTGGAAGCAACAAAACCATTAGTATTCACTTTAATCAAATTGTCTTTAAGTTTTATCCAATGGATAATCTTAGCACTTTTATAAGAGTCAAACTCATGCAGAGTGATACCCAATTTTTTAGCCACAAATTTTAACCTCTAAAATGAATATTACTAAGAAGATTGCAATAAAAGAGCATGAATTTTTTCTTTAGTTCTAGCCAGGATCCTTTTATGGTTCATAGGAATACCATGATATTTAGCATCATTTCTATCCATCCAGATGAACCAGATAAGGGTAATATCAATTAAAACTTTAATATGGCCTTTCACTATATTTTTGAAATAGACTTCAAGAAGTTGATATAAAGAAAGAGAACCTTGAAAATAATTATTATTAAATAAATCATCATACCAAAACCATAATTTAGAAGCAATAGCACCTTTGACAAAAGATGATAGTCCAGAGCAAAGATTCCATAGGAATAAAGTTATTGAAAATCCTCCAAGCTAAAATTGAATAGGAAATGGGAATGATATTATTCCAAAGTTTATCAAAAACATTATAGGGGTTTTTTTATCTCTAATAAAATTTGAAACCTCTTTAAGAACAAAGTCACCATTATAAGAAAGCTTAAAAAAAATTTGGTCAGGTTTGTTAAAAGAAATGGGAATATTTCTAAAGTTATCAAAAAAAGAAATAGGGATATAATTCTCAAGTTTGCTTTCATTCCAATTATTATTAAGCTAAAAAGAATTAACTTTGATAGCAGTAGTAGAGTGGGTAGATAAAGGGTGTCAATAGAGCCATTGCCAATCCAATTGTCTTGCCAAAAGAAGGAAGAACCCGACTGAATACCCCCAAGATATTAATGTTTTGGCAACCCATTTAATGGAGCAAAGTCTTTTCCAAACCTGAGAGTCACCAACTTTATAAGCACAGTTAAGGGGGTGTTTACCTTGGTAATATTTTTCCATTATAAACTTAGCCCAAAGGCTATCATTCTTTCTAAAATTCCACCAGAGCTTATGAGAGAAGGTGAGAGCTTCATGAATAGGCTTGCAAGAGAGCACCTTCTCCCAAAGGACCACAACATTTATGCCAAGATGTCCAATGCATTCTTTTGGTAGAATTATTGAAAGCCCAAAAAAATTTGTTAAGCAAATGATCAATTCTGATAAGTGTAGCATTAGTGGGGATAATAGTTTGAATCAAATAAAGAGGCATTGAGTTGAGAGTGCTTTAAGGATAGTGAGCCTACCAAAGGAAAGTAAATGGAATTCCCAAACATAAATTTTATTTGAATTTTTTTGAATTAACTCGTCAAAGAGATGGGAATGTTTCGGCCTTTCAAGAGTGGAGGACCCAAGTACTTAAGAGGTAAGTGTTGATGTTTAAAATTAGTGATATGCAAGATTTGATTGATTTTATTATTGGAGATACTAGAGGAAGTGATAAAATAACTTTTGTTATCATTGATAGAGAAACCACTTTCTCTACTAAATTTATTTAAAAAAGACTTGAGATGCTTGATGTGATGAATAGAAGCATTGCAAAAAATAATGAAATCATCTACAAAACTTAAATGGGAAACAGCAAGACCACCAAGAGTTTTGTAATACATACTAGGATTGTTTAAGAAATAAATCATTGATGCTTCTAGATAAGTACTCAACAACAATAATAAATAAATAAAGAAATATAGGATCCCCTTATCATAAACAATGGGAAGATGGAAAGAAACCCAAGGCTTCCCCATTAAGCAAAATAGACATTATTAATACAATATTTAATAAAAAAATAAATTTATCGAAAACCCAAATAAATTTAGAATATGGAAAAGGAAATCAAGAAATGTTTTCAAAGGCTTTAGTAATATCTAATTTGAAAAGAATGTTGCCACCTCTAGTCTTGGCATCAAGATCATGAATTAATTCTTGGGCAAGTAAAATATTGTCAGAAATGGATCTACCTCTGTTGACCTCATTTTTAGAATGAGCTCTCAACCCCTCCATCTTAGACATAGGACTTCTCTTTGACACTAAGAGTTTCCTTAGTCTTAAGACACTTCTATTGATTAGGTGAACACTCAACCTAACCCTAGAGACTTAGAAGAGTTAGCCATAGGAATAGGTCATGCCTTAGGGGTGTTAGGAAAACTTGCCTACCCCATAGCTTGAACCAACTCCTCACTTCCTTCCTTCAAGTCAAACTCCAAATCAAATCAACATCAAAACTCAAATCAATTCCAACTTGATTGATTTTCTCAAACCTTAAATCAATTCCAACTTAATTATTTTCTCCAAACTCAAACCAATTCCAAATGATTGAAGATTATGATTGAAATTCCAAGTTGAAAAATCCTTCCTAAGTTGCTTTGATTCTATCTTATGGACTTAACCTAATTCAAATTCAAATCAATTCAAATTCATGAAATTTTCTCATAACCCATTTATATTCTCATTTATATTCACAAATATAAATAAATATAAATTCAAATATCCAAAAATCATTTCAAAGCTCAAATCCAAATTCAACCAAAATTCAACCTAAGCCTTTCAAGTCAAATTCTTGAACTTAGCCAAATCAAATTCAAATCAAGCCAAACTCTTGATTTTTCTTCATGATTCAATCAATCCTTCAATCATGAATCCAAATATAAATACAAACTTCAATCATCAAATCAAAACTAAATTCAAAAAAATCAAACCCAAATCAAACTCATGTTCACCCTTTTGAACTTGAAATTGTCAAATGAATCAAAACCTATTTGACTCCAAATCACTTGCAAATGGATTTATATTTCAATCATAAGTCCATATGTGAGTTCAACCAAACTTGATTCAAGCCTTGATCAAGTCAATTGACCCAGGCTCACTTGACCCAAAGTGACATAAAGTACCTCTTTTGAGCCAAATTCAAATCCTACCCAAATTAGATTGAACTAAGCCCACCTAAGCCTCACATTGTGAGCAACAATCATCATGAGATGATCAATCACTCAAATTTGGTCAAGCCAAGTCAACACTTAGCCAAAATGAAACCTAAACTAGCCAAAATCTACCATAGACCAATTGATTGAAACCATTGATCAAAACTAATTTATGATCAATGTTTGAACTTGACTAAGTCATCATTTGAGCCTAACCTAGCCCAATTGGCCACTTGACCCAAGTTGACCCAACTTGACCTAAAAGTCAAAATATATGTCAAACTAGATCTAAGCCAAATTGATTGAAACCAATTGGGTCAAGTTCATTCCAAATCACTTGTTGAACTTGACCAAAGCCTCAATTGTCCAACTAGACCCAACCTAGCCCAATTGACCTTGAACCCAACTTGACCTAAAAGGTCAAATTGAGCCAAAATCAAACTAAATAAAAATTGATTGGAAACAAAGATACCAATACATTTCAAATGACCAATGAAACTTAAACCAACCCATGACAAATAGGTCAAATGGGTCAAAGCAACTTGACCCATTTGACCTAAATGAAATCAAATGAAGCAAATCCAAATATAAACCAAATTGATTGGAAATAAAGATACCAAATCAAGTCATATGAACTTGACCCAACCCTCAGTTTGACCCAATTTGACCAATTGGTCAACTTGACCCAAGTTGACTCATTTTGACCTAAATGAGTCAACATAAACCAAATCATGTCAAATCAGTTCCAAATTAATTGAAACTTGGCCTAACACATTTCAAAATCATACCAAACATATGCAAACTAAAATCTAAGCTAAATGACCATTTTACCCCTAGATCAAAGGGTAATTCTTGGCCAAATTCACTTGGAATTTGGTCAAATCCTCTTCATGGTCACTTGGCACCTCTTAGTGGACTCCATGGACACTAGTGAGCATGGTGCACATGACCCAATGGGTTTGGGTCAGCCAAACCCAACCCAATGGAAAAATTGACCACCCACTTAGAAATTGAGCACTTGGGATCCCTCCTCCACTCAATTAAGCACATGGAAACTTCTCCACTACCTCCTGTGGCCAAAATTGAATCACATGCCACCATAAATGGCCTAACAAACCCATTGCATAGGGTGAATTTGATCAAAATAGCATCTCTATGCTCGACCTTCTGATCCACCTAGAGGGAGATATACTCCCCATAATTTCAGTTGAATCCAACACACTCACATTCAATTGAAGCTAGGGAACTCAGAACAAGCTTCCTCAAGCTTCTCCAAGCCTCCTAGAGCACTTTTCATTTCTCTATTTCTCAGTTTATCATAACTGAAAATAGCGGAGGTAGCAAGGAATTCAATCCCATTCAATACTCATTTTTAGCTCAATTCCTCCTTCAAGCACCTTGAGGGGACCTAATCGAGTTGATCTAAAGCTTCATCCAAGTTCTCAAGGGAGGAGGGAGGAGTTTGAACAAGGCCGCAAGCAATTGAAGCCAACCTTGGTCCATAGGAAGATCCACTTCATCCTAAGGCTTAAAACTCTCAACAGGGTTTCGTCTCCACTGGATGAAGCTACCTCAACTGTTGGGAGCACTGGTGATAGCCTCCGATGAGGTATGCCTTCAAACCGAGCCTAGAATAGGAAGTGTTTGGTCCTTTATGAAATAAATTTTCACCCCATTGCATTTTGACTATTGGATGTCTTGCCCTTGCATGATGATGGTTTGAGTTCAATCTGAGCTCAATCAAGCTCAGATCTTGCCCTAAAGAGTGGACAGATGCCCTTTCCCATAGGTAAACTTAGTGGATCATGGACATCCATTTATGCATTTTGGATGGATAGTCCTAATCAAGATGCATAGGATCCATGGATTTATCCCTTAAGAACTGCAGGATCGATCTCAACCATCTTATCCTTGATCGAACGATCCAGAATGAAAATGCATAGTGACGTTGCTGACATGACATTGGGATGTGATAACTTAATTGATGAATCCCATTATGCCATATGGAAAAGCACATTAGTCACATGCCGATGGGATTAGTTATATAATTATGTGTTTTAATTAATTCCTTAATCACATAATCTTCAAAATAACATAACTAAACATACAAAAATCAGAAAAATACAAAACAAAATGCATTATGAAGATAATTCATTAAGGAATTCACTAAAATTATTTCTAATAAATTTTAAATAGTGCATTTTCCTTAATTAGTTTTAGTGAAAATTTAATAACATTACTCCCTAATTATTTCATTAATTCATTTCAAATTTCTCAAATGCATTTAGTGGGATGACCCCTGCCTCCCCTAATTTTCTTGGAATTTATTGAAGAGTTAATCGGAAATCAATTAATGAATCCTAATCACTCTCTTAATATAAGCAATTAAATATGTGAATAGTGGCTTAATCCCTTTATTAAGTTAATTAAGCTTCACTTAAGGGAAAAATGTCTATGGAATAATTTTGGGATATTTTCCCTAAGCTATTCCTTAAACCCCCTTTCTTTCTTAATCTAAACTTAATTAAGGGCTAATCCACTAATCACCTACTTAATTAACTTCATAAAATTTTCAAAACATTCCAAAACTTAACCAATTCATCTTGGGTAGGTGCTTAGGTGTTCAATAACCTAAGTTACTTAAGAAAATCAAAATCCAACCTACATGTATGGGAAGAGTTATGAAAATACTTAATATAAACCTTTTAGCTTAATTAATCATTAATTGTGATCCAATTGCATTAGGCCATTTCATTCTTAGGTGCATTACTGATTTAAATTCCTTGTGTGGTTTTATTTCATACATTGGCTCATAATTATTTGATCAAATATGTTAGAGTGGTGTAGGTAAGGGGTAATTAATGCACTTAATTCACACCTTAACCTAAACAAAATATAAAAATCATCTAATGGTTCTAAAAACAAACTAAATAAACTCACACATGAGGAAATGGGTTAGGACTAACAAACTCTTTCACATTTCCCAAATTCAAATCAAACTCAAACAAAACTAAAATCTCTTTAAAATAAATTTGATTTGCTTTAAATAATCTATTTCATAAGATTGTCTTTAGGAATTAATTAGGTGAATGAATTTACATGCTTTCATCACTTTATTTCTTTCTAGCATGCTAAATATGAATGTCATATGAAAATCATGCATTCATGCCTTTAGAAATCAAATTAAAAAAAATTAAAATGAAATATTTCCTTTATGTCAAATTGCATGTTTTGGCTAAAGTAAGAATAGAATGGTATTATCACTATTAAATCCAAAATTATTTTCAAAACTTATAAATCAAATATCATAACTAAAAGGTATGCTACTTATAATTATTTATAAGCTTGCATGTGAGTATAAAATGTGTTATGTGATTCTCCCTCTCTTTCTTAACATAGAATTGTATAGGATTTGCCAAGTGTATAGTCCATTTGAAAAGGACATAACACTTTTAAATCCATTCCTATACACTCCTATGTCATGACTTAAGAAGGAATTCCACATCACCCATATAAACTAAACAATCAAACCAACATCAAACAAACATAAACTTTTGATTCTCTTTTCCATGCATTTCTTTCATGCACATGCATTTAAGAAAAGTGGTATATTAGTCTAGATAATCTCATTGAGCATTTTAAGTAGCCCTATGTAGGTCTTATACCTTACTCCCCTGGTTCTAACAATGGCTCCATGCTCACTTATGTCTTTTATACTTGTAAATGTGCATATGAAAAATGGATAAAAGAATCCCTCTTTTCTACTTAACAAAATCATGCATACATGAAACATTCCAAATTTTCTTTAAACAATATCACTTAGCATTCATCATGAAGGTGTGCTAAACATTTCCATTTGCATGTATAGATATGCTTATGGTCCATCCGTATGCATGTTACACATGTTGGGAAAGAAATAAAGTGTTGTATGTTTTGTGATAGTATTTCACTTTACATAATCTTAAAATGCCTTTCTTTTTGAGTAGGTTTGTTTAGAGAAAATATAAACTTAGGATTGATCAAAACACGTAACAAAACATTCACTAAATAAAATCAAATATGAATCTACCTTAGAAATTACTTAGGTTGGGAGGAAGAGAAGTTCTCTTCTCTTTCCTCTCTTTACAACTTAGTAATTAATTGTAGGTTCATTCAAACCAAATCAAAATACAAAATAAAATCAACCAAATCAACTAAATCACTTAAATGAAACCCTCTAAGTTGAACATTTTCAGAAAACTCTAACATTAAAGCCTAGCTAAGCATACCACACAAACCTTAAAATAGCATACACATTAGGCTAAGTCACCACTTCTAGCTTTAGGTTAGGTGCATGGTTTGATGTTTTGCTTTATTTTGTGATGTAATGTTTATAGTCTATGATAGGTATATGTTCATATGAATGGTAGAGCGATCTTAGTCTAACCATTGTCTTACAGGATTGTGCTTAAGGGCTTGTAATAAAATATAAAATTATTTTGCTATGTGCTTATACCCCTAAGCATAATCCAAAATAGGCCAGTGGACTTGGTTACCCATGTGTGGGTGCTAAGTCCAATTTATACATATACATGCTTGGGATTGTATGGTTTTATTGAGCTAATCTCTATTTTGCGGGTTTTAGTTAGATTTTCTTTTTTTCCCATTTTCATGTAATTTTTTAGGATTTTGGAATGTTAGATTAGGATGAATATTGGTCATAAGGCTATGCATTATGTACCATGTGAAGCCTTTGGAGCAACCACATTCCAACCAACCAAAAGAAGCAAGAAGAAAGAATAATGAAGAATGAAGAATGAAGAATGAAGAAATAAAGAATGAAGACCCCCATAATAATGAATTCCTTCTTGATTGTATTTAATTCATTTGTAATCTGTGTTGTATAAGGGTAGAGCTTGGCTATGCAATTTATTTTGGGCTTGTGCGGTGGAGCCTGACCACAAATGGCCTTTTATTTTTTTGCTAGCTTTATAAACTGATTGATGTTTGTTTAGCTTGTGCATTAAGATGGTATCTTCTCCTAGTTTCTACCTTGCTTTGATGTATGTCCTGGATGATGATTAGGCTCTTAGGAAAATAAAATTTTCTATCCAATTAAAATAATTCAAACTAAAAATAAATAACTCATAACCTCATCTAAAGCTTAGGCTATAAATCAAGATAAAAGAATTAGCAACCCCAAATCTAGATGTTGTATTTTATTTCTCACATCTTGCATAAAAAGCATATTATTTCACTCTTGATTGGAGGGCTTCCACCTTTGCCAGAGAACTTGGCTTGACCTTTGAGAGCCATGGTGGAAACACACCTCCTTATCTTGCTAATTTTGGCCCATAATCTGATTTCTCATGCATTAGGCATATGAATCCTAAAGCCTGTGTCAAATTGATTATCCAAAATGAAAATAAAACATAATAACAAATTTTTTATTAAATTTAAGTTATTAACTCATACCCTACATGATCTAGTCTCTTTGGGAGAGTGTTTAAGGATTTATTCACTTTCTAAATAAACAATAGCTTAGCTATCTTACAAAAGCATTTGACTTGCCTACATATTTTAAAATCATAGGAGGAGTTTGTTGGGGGCCACCCAAAGTGATTGTAAGTCCAACAGTCAGGTGGTTTATCCTCTATTATGGAGGTAAACCAAATACCCATTTTCACCTTAGATTTGGGTCATGCTTTTGGCCCTCACTGAAGCTCCTTATATTTAGGTTTAGAGGTTGCTACTTTCCTTTGTAGGTTACGAGCATAAATCCTCACCTCTTAGGCATTTCTAGGACCTTATATAGTGGAATTATAAGCCCTAACTTTCAAATAAAAATTCAACTCAAACAAACCAATTCAATTTCAAAAAATATAAAGCCCAACCATAGGATAGTTTGGGGTGCATACTAAGCTTCCTAGTATCCTAAGAATTCCCTACTTATCTTCATTTAGCTTTGATAAGAACTCCCCTCTTGATCCCACTTGACTCTCTAAAAATAAACTAATCAATTGATAGTCCTCCCTTTAGAAATTTTTGGAGACAATAATCATTTACCTTAAGCGAGAGTATTCTTAAGGAATCCTATTCCTTATGATGTAATTAACTATGGGGTTTTCCCACAGAGAACTTAATGAACGTTTAAAATAAACCTACTTTACTTTTCATGTAGAGTAGGGGAAGAATCTGGTACATTTTGAAGACCCATAGTCCTTAGAGTCCTTATTAATGATTAGGTCCACTATAGGGTGGTGACTTCTATCTTCAAGATAGTACACCTTTCTCAATAATACTCGATCACCCTAATATGAACATCTACAGATCTGTGTGGTGTCCCAATAAGGCGTTATATTTTTTTTTCATTTATCATCTTTCCCAAAAGGGGATAGATGAAGGTAGGAATATCATTTCACCATAGATTTTTATGGCGACTCCACTGAGGATGGTTCCTCTCTCCATCTTCGATACGTTATCATTGTCTCCAAGTATCGATAGTGGGTTTGTACTTTTGTATGAATCCAATACTATCTTTCTTTTTTGTTGAGCTTATTTCATCCTTAAGTTAAGCTAAACATCTTTAGGTTTAGGACCTCACCGTGTTGGACTTAAAATCCCCATTGGGTTCCCAATGGGTTCAATGGGTAAAAAAGAATTTAATAAAAAAAAAAAATAATTAAAGACTTCCTCCTTACCATTTTTATGGTAAGGAAAGGTTCATTCAAAAAATAAAGACAAAATAAATCCTTCATAAAAGTCTTGCTTTTCAAAATACTTTTCAAAATACACTTAATAAAATATTTGCACTACATCTAACAATTTTCATAATTGTTACATGTAGGAACATTTGAAAAATAAAACCAACAATCATGTTTTTCAAAAAAGCACAAAATTTGAAGATGGGCCTTTCCATTCAATACATCCAAATGTGTTGGATGGATGTTACACCTTCAAGCAAAATCACAACTTTGAAATTCCAGTCAACCATTCCACATGTGTTAAGTTGAAAATTTTCACCTTTTCAAAAAGAACATATGAAACCTCTCCATTCAATATATCCACATTTATTGAATGGACATTTTATTTCCAATCAAAACCAAAATAAATTTCCAAAAGCACATATAAAACCTCTCCATTCAATATAGCCACATTTATTGAATGGAAGTTTCATTTCCAATCAAAATAAAAAAAATTCTAAAGCACATGTGAAACCTCTCCATTCGATATACCCACATTTATTGAATGGAGGTTTCATTTTCAATCAAAATCAAAAATAAACTTTTAGAAAGCATATATGAACATCTCCATTTAATATACCTAAATTTATTGAATGAATATTTAATTTCAAAATAAAATGACACTATTTTAAAATCCCTCTTAACATATTCCATATATGATTAGGTTGGAATTTCCTTTTTCTAAATAAAAGCAATAATCACACACGAAACTACATCTTTGAAAAATGAAACATAAATTGATTTCCATCTTGCATACCCAAATTTGTAAAATGGAAATCTATCTTCAAAATCAACAAAACACCAAAAGAAAAAAAAATTTTAAAACACACTTGGAACTTTATTAAGCCATACCACATTTGCTAAAGTGAAGTCTCCATTTTCAAAACAAAATTTATAACACATTTTGGAATTTCATTTAGCATACTCAAATTTGCTAAGTGAAATCTCCATTTCACAAAATTGAAAACACATTGGAACTTCACTTTAGCATACCACATTTGCTAAAGTGAAGTCTCCCTTTTCAAAACACAAAAATTTGAAACACATTTTTTGAATTTCATTTAGCGTACTCAAATTGCTAAGTGAAATCTCCATTTCACAAAATTTTAAAACACATTGGAACTTCATTCTTTAGCATACCATATTTGCTAAAGTGAAGTCTCCATTTTCAAAACAAAATTTGAAACACTTTGAATTTCATTTATACTCAAATTTGCTAAGTGAAATCTCATTTCAAAATTAAAACACATTGGAACTTCATTTTTAGCATACCATATTTTCTAAAGTAAAGTCCCCATTTTCAAAAACTAAATTTGAAACACAT
This sequence comes from Cymbidium sinense, assembly GCA_021442155.1. Classification (NCBI taxonomy): domain Eukaryota; kingdom Viridiplantae; phylum Streptophyta; class Magnoliopsida; order Asparagales; family Orchidaceae; genus Cymbidium; species Cymbidium sinense. Next base: position 65,382 of record JAKCPB010001471.1, on the reverse strand, counting down.
TTTTAGAATTTCATTTAGCATACTCAAATTTGCTAAATTGAAATCTCCATTTCAAAATTCAAAACACATTGGAACTTCATTTTAGCATACCATATTCGCTAAAGTAAAGTATCTATTTTCAAAAACAAATTTTGAAACACATTTTTGGAATTTCATTTAGAATATTCACTTTGCTAAGGGAAATCTCCATTTCACAAAATTCAAAACACATTGGAACTTTCTTTTGGCATACCACATTTGCTAAAGTAAAGTCTCTATTTTCAAAATAAAATTCATAACACATTGGAACTTCCTTTTAGCATACCACATTTGCTAAAGTAAAACATCCATTTTAATAAATCAAAACAAAAGAAACACATTTAGGTTCTTTAGCATACCCAAATTTACTAAAATCCTATTTTCAAAATCAAATCAAAAAAAAAGAAACATTAATTTCCTTAGCATACCCAAATTTGCTAAGAATCATATTTTCAAAATCAAATCAAAACAAAAGAAACATTAAAATTTCCTTAGCACAAATTTGCTAAGAGTCAATTTTTAAAATCTAATAAAAAACAAAAAAAATACATTAGGGTTTTTAGCATACTCAAATTTGCTAAGAATCCTATTTTCAAAAGAAAAAAATTAAAATAATACACACTTGAATTTATCATTTAGCATACCCAAATTTGATAAATGAGGATTTCATTTTTAAATCACAAATGATTCATAAAACAAAGCAAAGAAAGAAAGAGAAGAAATTATTTTCAAACACCTCACCTAGCATACCCAAATTTGCTAAGTGAGTAAATTCCAAAAAACACAAATCCAAAACAAATTTAAATTGACCTTTTACTTTAACATACTTAAATTTGTTAAATAATGGGTCCTCAAAATCAAAATATCATAATTCAAAATATGAACTTAATGAAGCATCTCTCCAAAATATTTGAACCCATTTTCAACATACCCAAATTTTTTGAAAATGGATTCTACATTCAAAAAATTCATCTTTCCAATCAATCTCAAAATCTTTTCTAAATCCATTTGAGCCCCACTTAACATTTTCTATTTGTTGACTGTGGGTTCAAATTCTAAAATTCAAATTCAAAAATCAACAAAATAGAAATATGAATCAAGTTTATTTTCAACATTGTAGACTTTCAGTCAACGTTAGTTTCAGTTTCAATTTCAATTTCAATTTTCTGATTGCAATGATAGCATAGAAGTATGTGTTCATGTTTCTTCATGGGATGGATTTGGCCTTGGATTGGCCACCTTTGATGACTATGCCCACCTCATCCACATTGGTTGAGGCTTTGAGGGCGATTACATATGAGAACTCCCTTCAGAGTTAGCGAGTGTGGTGACGGGTAGAAGCTGGTCGGTCGACATGCCATCTAATTAGATCCCCTTGCTAAAGGGAAGGCTATGGTAGTTCCCTAGCGATGCTCGGTGCTAGTATTAGTGCCCTCGATTGTTCCCCATGCCCCTTAGGTGGTGCACTCACTAGCTCCCTAAAAGGGAAGGCTCCCTAATTCTGGGATTGTCTCCTTGCTTTGAGGTTGGGTCTAGTTCCTACGCTCCTACCTAGAAGAAAGAAACAAGAACCATTATCAAGTGGTATCACACTCACTTTGCTAGGAGTTGGAGGCCACTAGTATTATGAGGAGTTACCCGGATGGTTTCCACTAGTTAAAACTAGTTCCACCTCTCTCTAGGTGTTAGAGGATGCTAGGAAGATTTGCTTCACCTACTAGATTAGTTTCAAGCACACATAGTGAGAGGAGGAGGTTATGCCAACCTCTCAGTTTTACCATAGTAGGAGCCTGGATGATCGAGCTAAATTTCATTTGAGACAGTTATCCCCACAGTGCAAGTAGCTTAGGAAGGAGAGGGGTTGGAGAGGCCGCCATGTTCATGACTAGAGGCCGGAACACGATAGTCACCTCGCTTATGGATTTTCCAATCACTACCACCGACATCTTCGATTATCTTACTCACGGGATTACACATCATGGAGAGGAAATCTTATCCCATGAAGAGTTGTGCCTCCACCACCGATCTTCTCTCGTCACATCTCATACATGTCTTAGTATCTACTATTCTATCCAAGGCATGAAGGCCACATCGGGGAGAAGAGAACCCATTGGTGATCCATTCGGTAGAGATCTTGTCCCATCTACACCACCTACTATGGCAAGGTTTCTCTCCTTGACCTTACGCTCAGTTATGGTGAGGAAGGAATATGGCAACCTTGAAGCATAGTAGTCATCCCATCACCACCACATCAGGATGGAGATAGTCACACTTGAGGGAGGAGGAGAGTTGATTGCCCCATGCTATAGATCATCTAAGAGTGCCATCACCTTGATCCAAGCAGTCAAGAGCATCTTTCCTCTAGTGAGTGTAGTCCTCACAAGATGAGCTCACCAGCAGCTTCATAGGTTAGGTGCTTATCTATTCATGATAGTGATCCCATTACCGGTCAGACCTGATCTTTCATAACTATTCAGTTGGACCGATCCCTAAATGACATCATAGCGCAATATCTAGTGGAGAAGAAGGAAATCTTAAGATATGTCTGGTACCATTTAGAGGATGAAAGGATCCACTTTGATCTGAATGAAGATGACATGTTAGAGGATTCAAAGGGTACGCATGATAGATACCCAGGGTTCCCTCCTCCATGAGCAGTGGACTATGGAAGGTGTCGAGGCATAGCAGGAAGACACAGCCTACTCGACCCAACACCTCCGTCGATAGTTAAATTAGAAAAATGAACAAATAGATAGGATGGGGAAGCAGCTTGAGGACTTATTAGCAGTAGTCTTAGCACTTTAGAAACAAGCACCGCTAGTTCATCCTACTATAGCTGAGACTAGTTAGCGAGTTGGTGCATGTCTTGGATCCATAAAACTTTACCTCTAGTAGAGCGGAGCATCGATCTGTATAAGAAGGTAGTGGATAGTATCTCCATATAGAAAAAAGATATTAGAACTATGGTAGCATAGGTGAGAGAAGTGTTGGCAGAGAGGATCATCGATTCAAAGGGTAGACCTAGGAATTTGATGTCATCCAATATCCTAAGGGTTTCCTACCACCTTCTTTCAAAAGGATGGCGGCCCGAGGCGACATATTGCACACTTGCTAGTTGTGCAACAGGTGGTAGCGATGCTTTACTCTTCTATCTCTTTGTGTAAAGAGGCATAGCCTTTGATTGGTATGGAACTTCCCAATAGTTCAATGAGGATATTTGTTGTTGGAGCAACTCTTCATCAAGAGGTTTCTTTGAGCATGGCAAAGGGTAACTATAGGTGATCTCGTTGTGGCTCAACAAAACCTAGATGAGTCCCTCATTGATTACATTCTTAGATGGTGTAATTTGAGTATGAAATGCAAATCATAGCTATCTCAGTAGCATGCCATCGAGATTCTACTAAAGAATATCAATGGCCAAGTCGCCTTTATGCTCAAAGGTTTCATCATCAAAACTTTTGTGAAGCTGATCAACATGGTGGCTAGCTTACAAGGAGAAGCCAAATAGTCACCTTTTCCAGACTAATCAATAAAGCATAAGCAATAGAAAGCTTTTGAGAAGAAGCATGGGGTAGTGATAGCAATAGATGGGGAAATAGCAGAGTTTGAGAGACCTCATGCTCCCCAATCACTTCCACCTCTTACCACCAGAAAGCCCTACCTAACCTCCATGGTGCATCACCTCCTCCCACATCATTAACACGGTACATCACTCACCGGTAGCTATCCACTACTATTTTGGATAAACTTAATAAGCCTTATTCATTTATGATGAGGTAATCAAGAAGACCTTTAATAATCTTATAGAAACCGATTTTTAGCAGAACTTAGAAGGCTGGAGAAAGTAAGCAAAAGCAATGATCCTAACTTTTGCCCTTACCACTGCATGCTAGGTCATGTTTTGGAAGATTGCTTTTCATTCAAGGATTAGCTTGAACATAGTTTCAAGATCGGTGCTATAGTTATCCCAAAGGAATACTTTGTGGAACAACCATCTAGTTACATCGGGGTAATCCTTGGGGATGCTTACGATCCTTCCAAAACTAAAGAAAGTTGGGACATTTTCTTATCATGTACCTCTAAGCAAATTGTTTCTAAAATTGAGAAACTTTCCTTATAGGTGCTTGAGATAGCTCAAACCTCAACATCAAGGAAGGTTTGCAAGTTGCCGACTTCGGGGAAAGGGGAGCTCGGCAATAGCGACTTTGCCCTGATAGCCCGAGCACCACCCTCGACTCTCATTTGTGCCTATCGCCTACCTCTACTTGACTAGCTCTTCTTCTAGTAGACATCTTGTATCGTGGATGAGGGCATCAAATCACTCACCCACTTACTTTACTTGATTTTTACTGTGTATCTCCTTCAAAATCCAAGAAATCATAGAATAAAGTTAGCTTGAATTATATTTTGTGTCATATGGGTTGTCTAAATCTATTCTAATGAAAATTCTTCAAATATAAATAATTAAATATGATCTTCCTCATTGATTCAGTTGGACTTTCCTTCTCTCAATCATATATTCATCTCTTGAGATAGACTTAGAATCATCCATTGAGGTCCCATAGAGAAGATAGCTTGGTGCGTAGAATCTTCCATTACCACCCACAAGAGATCACCAAGTCAACCTCCATAGTGGAGGTTCTTCCTCCTAGGCGCACCTCAAGATGGGGAAATAAGTCATTGGTTGATGATGAAGCTCCTTCACGATGCTCCACCCTTGGATATGCTTGTGGAAGATCAGCCCAAGGTGTCTAATGTCCTCTCTCTCTAAGAAATTTAGCATCTAAGCAAACCATATACGATGCCCTTATCTTATCCAAAGAGATGAGGGAATCATTAATCAAGGCTCTCCTTGATATTGAAATATGCTTAGCTCAGCTAATCACTATTGGAGAGGAGGCACATTATTCTAGAGAAGCTCAGGGAATCACTTTCATAGATGAAGACCTACTTGGGACATGGAGCATCCCTCACATTTTGACTTGGAAGATTGACTAGCTAGAGTTCTCATAGATCCAAGTACATCGGTGAACATTATGAGTCTAAAGACCCTTGCCTATTTGGATCGACATCTCCATACTCAGGAGATCATGATGTTGAGAGGATTCAATAAAAAAGGCAAGAGGGCTTTAGGTTTTATAGTGTTACCTTTGGAGATCTGAATCCAAGTTTTATATCATTGATTTGAATACTTCATTCATCACTTTGCTCAGTAGGCCTTGGATACATCAAAATAAGATGATTCCATCCTGCCTCCATCAGTGCTTCAAGTTTAGGAAGGATGGGATTGAGTACTATGTCAAAGGAGATGAAAAGCCATTTCCAGCAAGAGAGGTTGAGATATATGAGGATGACCTATCTCCCTCAAAACACCTTCTCATGAACTTAGACAAAATTCAAACATAAAAGAAAATGAAAGAAAAAGAAGAAAAAGAAAAGAAAAGAAAATAAAAATCTAGTGAACAAGAAAGGTGAAGAAGTAGATCCCCATATCACATTCCACCCACAGTTCATTCCATCATATGGACATGTGGGTAGGATGATGTGAGCTCCACTAGGCAAAGGTAGAGGCAGACATAGAGGTAGTCAATAAAGGCGGAAGACCCCCTGGTTGGCCATCAGCCAATAGGGGTTATGTTATAGTTCATAGGAGTACCCCTACTATTCACATAGACTTGGAATCCAGCTTGGAGGATAAGTATGCTGTAATTAGTATACCATCCAACCCCTCTCAACAGGTTTCATTGGAGGTGACACTTGAGCCAGACAGTGACAAAGACCAGGTTTCCAGACAAAGCACAAAAGTATTTGAATAAAATGTATGTAAAACTATTAGGCAATAGGTAGGAACCTTAGCTCTAACCTCACTTTCATCTCAAAAAGTTAAAGATTTAGTAGTTAAGAAGCCCTCATCTTCCGATGTCAAACCAAAGAGATTCTTTTTGGATCATCATCCTCGAGTCCAAAACGATGTAGACTTGAGGATATTTCAAACAAAGAATTAATGGAATTACCTTTTGAGTCTCTCCTTGTGTTCTTAATCAAAAGGTTTGGCTCCTTATACATGGTCTAAGTACATGTTAGAGTACTTTGAAGCTATGGAACAACAGGATAAAAAATTAAGATCATTAGGATTTGATAGTGGGTCCATGATGATGATTCGCTTAGTTATCACCAACCATTTGGAGTCGCTTCTTTTACACAACACTCTTATGAGGATGTGTGTTTAAAAAATCGATGATCCAGATGATCTCCAAATCAAATATGCAGCACCAAAATTTGAAGAGGAGATCCATTCAATAATTGAAAAGCTTAAAGAATCAACCTCAGGATAGAAGAAAATCCATGCCCGACATACACTAGTTCGTTGTTGAATGAAGAAGATACTAATGAATTAGTTAGGCTATTGACTAAGTTTAAAAACTACTTTGCAGTTATGAAGAAATGCGGATTATCTCACATAGAAGTCCATAAGCAATATCTTAGCGTTAATCCTATCAAGCAAGCTCCTAGACACATGGGATTAGAAATCGAACAACAGATCATTTTTGAAGTCAAGAAATTCATCAACGTTGGTTTCATTAAGGAAGAAAAAACCCTACCTAGTTTGCCAGTGTTGTCCCAGTTAAGAAGAAGAATGGCCAAATTCATATTTACATCAATTTTAGAGAATTAAACAAAGCATGTCCTAAGGATGAGTTTCCTCTTCTTATACCAAAACTAATGGTGGTTTTCGCCTCATCTCATGCAGTTTTCTCCATCATAGACAGGTCATCTGGCTACAACCAAATCAAGATGGCCCCCGAGGATAAAAGAAACACTACTTTTTGAACCCCGATCAAAATCTATTATTATAGGGACATGCCTTTCGGCCTTAAAAATGCTGGTGCTAGGTACGAACGGGCCCTGACTTAGATCTTCAATGAACTCATCCATCATCAGGTGAGTGCTATGTTGATGATCTAGCAGTCAAGAGCAAAGAAAAGGAAGACCATCTCTTTAACTTGAGAGTAGTTTTTGAACAGTTAAGATAATATAACCTCAAAATGAATCCCCTGAAGTGTACATTTGGAGTAGCTTCAGGGATATTTCTTAGGTTTTTGTCCAACATGGAATAAAATAGATCACAAAAGATCAAAGCTATCTTGGAAATTCCACCTCCTAAAAGCTTAACTCAACTCAAATTTTTTTCAAGAATAGTTGGCATAACTAAGACACTTTATTTCATTTTCAACACTTGTCAAAAAGGATGTCAAGTTCAAGTGGGATAATAAGTGTCAGCATGCCTTCGAAGATATCAAGCCTGGTGAAGCTATAGCCATATCCGCATTTTCTTCCTAACTTGACCATTACAAATAGAAAGGAAACCCCTTTGGTTGGATAGTCCTACTGTGTGGTTGGTAGACTACTCTCTTTGGATTGGTAAATCTAAGCTAGCTCAAGGCATCCATGGCCCCTTTGCATCCATCATGGGATGTTCATCAAAATAAACCTAAAATGAAATTAATCTTGACTATCTTTGAGTTAATCTAAGTCCCCGCATTCACTCAATAGTCTCCCAGGTTGAGTTTCATCTAATACCCAATGGATCACCCACAAGTCCTCATTGGAGGATGTAAGTCTACTATGATTTCTTCCTAGTATAGCTATTGTGCACCTAAAGGCATTCCCTTTGGTTGGCTAGTCTTACTATGTGTTTGGTAGACTACCCCTTTGGATTGGTAAATCTAAGTTAGGCCTAGGCCTCCATGGCTCCTACTCAGTATGATCCATCACTAATAGGTCCATCTCAAAATCTTAAAAAATTTGAAACAAATCTAGCCCTCCTCCCTAAATAGAGTCAAAAATAATAAATTAAACAAATCCAATCAATCTCCCTCAGTGGAGTCAAACAAATCAAAATAATCAAATATTCCAAATCATTCCATTTGCTTCTCCTCAGTGAGATGCAAATCTTTCTAGTTCCCTCGGATCTTGAATTCTAATCCCTCAGATTTCAAACCTCTCATCCCCTAGTGGATGATTTGAACCTATTTCCCTAGTGGAAGGTTCACATACTCTATCCCTAGTGGATTCTTTCTTTACTCTCTTATGTCCTTGACATGAGTAAAGTCACATTGCACTAAGCTCTGGATTCCTTCTACACCTTGGGTTAGGAGTAGATCATTTCTATTAGTGCTTGTGATCGTTCGGTATTGTTGATCATTTCAGTCAACACCAATACTTGTGGTGTTCCTTATCAGCCACACCACACCTATTGGGCACCCTTTGTTGACCTCATTTTTAGAATGAGCTCTCAACCTCTCCATCTTAGACATAGGACATCTCTTAGAAACTAAGAGTTTCCTTAGTCTTAAAATACTTCTAGTGATTAGGTAAACACTCAACCTAACCCTAGAGACTTAGAAGAGTTAGCCATAGGAATAGGTCATGCTTTAGGGGTGTTAGGAAAACTTGCCTACTCCATAGCTTGAACCAACTCCTCATTTCTTTCCTTCAAGTCAAACTCCAAATCAAATCAACATCAAAACTCAAATCAATTCTAACTTGATTGATTTTTCTCTAACCTTAAATCAATTCCAACTTAATTGTTTTTCTCCAAACTCAAACAAATTCCAAATGATTGAAGCTTATGATTGAAATTCCAACTTCAAAAATCTGTCCTAAGTCACTTTGATACTATCTTTTTGACTTAGCCTAAATCAAATCCAAATTAGATTGAACTAAGCCCACTAAAGCCTCACATTATGAACAACAATCATCATGACATGATCAATCACTCAAATTAGGTCAAACCAAGTCAAACCTAAGGATTGACCAAGTCAACACCTAGCCAAAATGAAGCCTAAACTAGCAAAAATCCACTATAGGCCAAATTAATTGAAACCATTAATCAAAACCTATTTATGATCAATGTTTGAACTTGACCAAGTCATCATTTGAGCGACCTCATTGGAAACTTGACAGTTGACCCAACTTGACCTAAAAAGTCAAAATGTGTCAAAACTTGATCTAAGCTAAATTTATTAAAACCAATGGGTCAAGTTCAATGCAAATCACTTGTTGAACTTGACTAAAGCCTCAATTGGCCAACTAGACCCAACTTAGCCCAATTGACCTTGAACCCAACTTGACCTAAATGGTCAAATTGAGCCAAAATCAAACGAAACCAATATTGATTGGAAACAAAGATACAAATACATTTCAAATGACCAATTAAACCTAAACCAACCCATGACCTAACCCAAATAGGTCAAATATTGGTCAACTTGACCCATTAGACCTAAATGAAATCAAATGAACCAAATCCAAATATAAACCATATTCATTGGAAACAATGATACAAAATCAATTCATATGGTCATTTGAACTTGACCCAACCCTAGGTTTGACACAATTTGACCAATTGGTCAACTTGACCCTAGTTGACCCAGTTTGACCTAAATGGGTCAACATGAGCCAAATCATATCAAATTAATTCCAAATTCATTGAAACTTGGCCTAACCCATTTTAAAATCATACCAAACATATTCAAACTTACAAGCCAAAATGACAATTTTACCCTAGGTTAAAGGGTAATTCTTGGTCAAATTCACTTAGAATTTGGTCAAATCTCTTCATGGCACTTGGCACCCTCTTAGTGGAATCATGGACACTAATGAGTATGGTGCACATGACTTGGTTTGGGTCACAAACCCAACCCAATGGCAAAAAACCACCCACTTAGAAATTGAGCACTTGGGATCCCTCCTCCACAATTAAGCACATGGAAACTTCTTCACTACCTCCTCTGGCCAAAATCGAATCACATACCACCCTAAATGGCCTAACAAACCCATTGCATAGGTGAATTGATCAAAATAACATCTATGCTCCCTTGCGATCACCTGAGGGAGATATACTCCCTAATTTCAGTTGAATCCAACACACTCACATTCGATTGAAGCTAAAGAACTTAGAGCAAACATCCTCAAGCTTCTCCAAGCCTCCTAGAGCACTTTTCATTTCTCCATTTCTCAGCTTTATCAAAACTAAAAATAAGGGTGGTAGTAGGGAATTCAATCCCATTCAATACTCAATTTCAGCTTAATTCCCCCTTCAAGCACCTTGAGGGGTCCTAATCGAGTTGATCCACAGATTCATCCAAGTTCTCATGGAATGAGAGAGGGGAGTTTGATCAAGGTTGCAAGAAATTGAAGCCCACCTTGGTCCATAGCAAGATCCACTTCATCCCAAGGCTTGAAACTTTCAACAGGGCTTCATCTCTACTAGATGAATCTACCTCGACTATTGGGAGCATTGGTGAGAGCCTCCAGTGATGTATGCCTTCAAACTGAGCCTAGAATAGGAAGTATTTGTTCCTTTGTGAAAGAACTTTTCACCCCATTTCATTTTGACTGTTGGATGTCTTGCCCCTTACATGATGATGGTGTGGGTTGAGTTCAAGTTCAAGCTGAGCTCATTCGAGCTCAAATCTTGCCCTAAAGAGTGGACAGATGCCCTTTCCCACATGCAAACTCAATCACAGATCATGGACCATCCATCTACGCATTTTGGATGGACGGTCCTGATAAATATGCATAGCATCCATGGATTTATCCTTTAAGAACTGTGGGCTCGATCTCAACTGTCTGATCCTTGATTGGACGATCCAAAGAGAAAGCATGTAGCGCTGATGTTGGCGCGGCATTGGGATGTGATAACTTAAGTGATGAATCCTATCACACAACGTGAAAGAAAGTGCACGAGTAGTCCGTGGCTCAAAGATTAGTTATATAATTAGGGTTTTAATTAATTCCTTAATCACTAAATCTTCAAAATAACATAACTAAATCTAAAAAAATTAGAAAAATAAAAAATAAATTGCATTATGAAGATAATTCAGTAAAGAATTCAATAAAATTAATTCTAATGGATTTTGAATAGTATATTATTCTTAATTAAGATTTTAGTGAAAACTTAATAACTCTAATTACTCCTCAATTACTTTATTGATTTATTTCAAATTTCTCAGATGCATTTAGTAGGATGACCTCTACCTCGACTAATTTTTTTGGGATTTATTGATGAGTTAATAAAGAAAATCAATTAATGAATCCTTAATCACTTTCTTAAGGTAATTAAGCATAATTAAATATGTGAATAGTGGTTTAATCCATTTATTAAGTTAATTAATCTTTGATTAAGTGAACAAGAGTTTTATGGAAATATTTTGGAATATTTTCCCTAAGCTATTCCTTGAAACCCATTTCTTTCTTGATATAAACTTAATTAAGGGCTAATCCACTAATCACCTACTTAATTAACTTGATAAAATTTTCAAAGCATTCCAAAACTTAACCAATTGATCTTGGGTAGGTGTTTAGGTGTTCAATAACCTAAGTAACTTAAGGAAATCAAAATCCAACCCACATGTGTGGGAAGGGTTATGAAAGTACTTAAATTAAACCTTGTAGCTTAATTAATCATTAATTGTGAGCCAACTGCATTAGGCCCTTTCTTTCCTAGGTGCATTACTGATTTGAATTCCTTATGTAGTTTTATGTCATACCTTGGCTCATAATTATTTAATTAAATATGTTAGAGTGGTGTAGGTAAGGGTAATTAATGCACTTAATTCACACCTTAACCTAAAAAAAAAATATAAAAATCATCTAATGGTTCTAAAACAAACTAAATAAACTCACACATGGCAGAAATGGGTTAGGACCAGCAAACTCTTTCACATTTCCTAAATTCAAATCAAATTAAAACAAAACTAAAAATCTCTTTAAAATAAATTTGATTTGCTTTAAATAATCCTACTTCATAAGATTGTCTTTATGAATTAATTAGGTGAATGAATTTACATGCTTTCATCACTTTATTTTATTCCCAGCATGCTAAATATGTATGTCATATGAAAATCATGCATTCATTCCTTTAGAAATCAAATTAAAAAAAATTTAAAAATGAAATGTTTCCTTTATGTCAAATTGCATGTTTTGGCTAAAGTAAGAATATGAATGGCTATTATGACTATTAAATAAAAATTATTTTCAAAACTTATAAATCAAATATCATAACTAAAAGGTATGCTACTTATAATTATTTATAAGCTTGTGAGTATAAAATGTGTTATGTGATTCTCCTCTCTTTCTTAACATATATAATTGTATAGGATTTGCTAAGTGTATAGTCCATTTGAAAAGGACATAACACTTGCTTAAATCCATTCCTATACACTCTATGTCATGACTTAAGAAGGAATTCCACATCACCCATATAAACAATCAAACCAACATCAAACAAACATAAACTTTTTGCATGATTCTCTTTCCATGCATTTCTTTTTGTACATGCACATGTATTTAAGAAAAGTGGTATATTAGTCTAGACAATCCCTAGGTTGCGAGGCTTTAAGTAGCCCTAAGTAGGTCTTGTACCTTACACCCTTATGTGACATCATACTCACTTATATCTTTTATACTTGTAAATGTGCATATGACAAATGGATAAAAGAATCCCTCTTTTCTACTAAACAAAATCATGCATACATGAAACATTCCAAATTTTCTTTAAACAATCATCATAGCATTCATCATGAAGGTGTGCTAAATATTTCCATTTTCATGTATAGATATGCTTTAGGGTCCTCTGTATGCATGTTACTTTGGGATAGAAATAAAGTGTTCTGTGTTTTGTGATAGTATTTCACTTTACTTAATCTTAAAATGCCTTTATTTTTAATAGGTTTGTTTAGGGAAAATCTAAACTTAGGATTAATCAAAACACATAATAAAAAATTCATTAAATAAAAATCAAATATGAATCTACCTTAGAAATTACTTAAGGTTGAGAGGAAAGAGAAGCTCTCTTATATTTTCTTCTCTTTACAACTTAGTAATTAATTATAGGTTCATTCAAACCAAATCAAAATACAAGATAAAATCAACCAAATCAACTAAATGGCTTAAATAAAATCACCCTCTAAGTTGAACATTTTCGTACTTAGGAAACTCTAACCTTAAAGTCAAGCTAAGCATACTACACAAACCTTAAGTAGCACACACATTAGGCTAAGTCACTACTTCTAGCTTTAGGTTAGGACAGTGCATGGTTTGATGTTTTGCTTATGATTTGTGATGTAATGTTTTTAGTTTGGATGATAGGTTGTATGTGCGTAGACTGAATGGTAGGGTGATCTTAGTCTAACCACTATCTTAGGGATTGTGCTTAAAGGGGGTAATAAAATATAAAACTACTTTTGATGTGCATGTGCTTATACCCTTAAGCATAATCCAAAATAGGCCAGGTGAACTTGGTTACCCATGTGTGGGGTGCTAAGTCCAATTCATACATATACATGCTTGGGATTGTATGGTTTATTTAGCTAATCTTTATTTTGCAAGTTTTAGTTATATTTCCTTTTTTATCGCATTATTATGTAATTTTGAAATTAGGATTTCAAAATAATTGCTATGGTGTATTAGAATGAGCTTTGGTCATAAGGTTATGCCTTATGTACAATGTGAAGCCTTTAGAGCAACCACATTCTGACCAACCAAAAGAAGAAAGAAGAATGAAGAAATGAAAAATGAAGACCCCCATAATAATGAATTCCTTCTTGATTATATTTAATTCATTTGTAATCCAAGTTATTTAAGGGTAGAGCTCAGCTACCCAATTTGTTTTTGGGTTTATGCAGTGGAGTCTGACCATAAATGGCCTTTTATTTTTTGTGTTAGCTTTATAAATTGATTGATGTTTGTTTAGCTTGTGAATTAAGATGACATCTTTTTCTAGTTTCTTCCTTACTTCGATGTATGGCCTGGATAAAGATTAGGCTCTTAAGAAAATAAATTTTTTTATCCAATCAAATAATTCAAACTAAAAATAAATAACTCATAACCTAATCTAAAGCTTGGGCTATAAATCAAGATAATAGAATTAGCAACCCCTTAGCTAGATGTTGTATTTTCTTTCTCACATCATACATAAAAAAGCATATTGTTTCACTCTTGATTGGAGGGCTTCCACCTTTTCCAAAGAACCTAGCTTGACCTTTGAGAGCCATGGTGGAAACACACCTCTTTATCTTATTGATTTTGGCCCATAATCTAATTTTTCAATATATGAATCCTAAAGCTTGTGTCAAATTGATTGTCCAAAATGAAAATAAAATATGACAAAAAATTTGCATTATATTTAAGTCATTAACTCATACCCCATGATCTAGTCTCTTAGGAGTGTGTTTAAGGACTTAGTCTCTTTCTAAATAAAAAATAGCTTAGCTATCTTGCAAATGCTTTTGACTTGCCTACATATTTTAAAATCATAGGAGGAGTTAGTTGGCGGCCACCCCCAGGGGTTGTAAGTCCAACAATCGGATGGTTTATCCTCTTTTGTGGAGGTAAACCAAATACCCATTTTCACCTTAGATTTAGGTCTACTTTTGGTCCTCGCCAAAGCTCCCTAGATTTAGGTTCAAAGGTTGCTACTTCCCTTTGCGGCTATGAGCATAAATCCTCACCTCTTAGGCATTTCCATGACCTTGTAACATGGAGTTGTAAGCCCTAACTTTCTAATAAAAATTCAACTCAAACATACTAATTGAATTTCAAAAAAATATAAAGCCCACCTATAGGATAGTTTGGGGTGCTTACTAGGCTTCCTAGTATCCTAAGCATCTCCTACTTATCTTCATTTGGCTTTGATAAGAACTCCCTCATCTTGATCGATCCCACTTAAGTCTCTAAAAATAAACCAATCGATTGATAGTCTTACATTTCAAAATATTTGGAGATAATGATCATTTACCTTAATCGAAAGTATTCCTAAGGAATCTTGTTCCTTAGGATGTAATTAACTATGAAGGCTTGCCCCTGTAGGGAACTTAATAAACCTAGTTTAAAATAAACCCTGCTTTACTTTTTCATGCAAGGTAGGGGAAGAATCTCTGATAAATTCTGAAGACCCAGAGTGCTTAGGAGTCCTTATTAAGGTGATTAGGTCCATTACAGGGTGGTGACTTCTATCTTTCAAGATAGTATAGCTTTCCTCAATGTCGTACCTGATCACCTAATAAGAACATCTACAGATTTGCATGGTGTTCCAATAAGGCATTATATTTCTATTTTCATTTATCCTCTTTCCCAAAAAGGGGATAGATGATGGTACAAATATGATTTCACGACAACCTCTAACAAAACTAGTTTGGTTGAGAGAGATAATTATATTAAGTAAAGGGCTAAGTATGTTGGTAAGAATTTTGAAAATAAATTTATTGAAGAATGTGCAAAGACTAATAGGTCTAAAATCACTCCAATAGGATTATCTTTCTTAGATATGAGAACAATAAGTAGTAGAAAATATCTAGGAAAGAATTACCATTAAAAAATCAATCACAACCTCAATCAAATCTTTTTTAATGATAAACCAACATTTTTGAAAAAATTGAGCAGTGAAATCCTCCAGGACCAATAGAATCTATGTTCATTCTATTGAACTTTTAAAATTTTAACTTCATTAGGCATAATGGTAAGCAAATCATTATCATCATTCATAATAATAGAAGGAATCAAATGGGATTACAAAAAATATATTTCTAAAGTAATTAATAACTCATTCCTTAATATCATTATTCTCCATAATCCAATCTCCATAATCATTTTTAAATTTTTGAATATTATTTAATGGTCTCTTTTTATTAACCAAAGCATGGAAATACCTAGTATTCCTGTCACCATCCATAATATGTTTACTAGTAGCTTCAGTTTTGCAAGTTCCCATCAGAACCACCCTATCCTCTCGAGTATTAGGATCCACCATCATATCCCCAATCTCTCCCTCCACCACCACCACAGCTGTAACGTTCGTGGCTCCTCCCACCTCCAGAACCACCACTGCTCAGACCATCACCTCCATATCCACCGGCCATTCATCACCCACCACCCTTGCTGTCCCTTTACCTTTGCCTCCACCACGATCTAGAATGAGCCTAGTTGGATGTTCACGGCCAAGGTTCTGCCCATTCTTAGGGATTAGGTTTAGGTTTAGGTTTATTAAGTTTTAGGAATCAGGTTTATTTTTTTTATTTATTTAGTTACTTTAGGTTTAGGTTTAGGTTTTAGGGTTTAGGGTGTAGGGTTTAGGGGTTAGGGTTTAGAGTTTTAGGGTTTAGGGTTTAGGGATTAGGGCTTTTAGGGTTTAGGGTTTTGGGTTTTGGGTTTTGGTTTTAAGGTTGTAGGTTTAGTGTTGTGGGTTTAGGGTTTAAGGTTTTTTTTTTAAATTTAGTAAATCGATAGGTTTAGGTTTATTTAGTTTACTTAATTTCGTTTATATTTATTTTACTTTATTTTATTTTTTATTTTTATTTAGGTATATTTTTTATTTTTATTTAGTTTAGTTTATTTTGTTTAGGTTTATTTATTTTAGTTTATTTATTAGGTTTAGGTTTTTCCTTTAGGTTTATTTTTTAGTTGAGTTATATTTTTACTTTATATTTATTTTTAGGTTTAGGTTTAGGATTCTATTTTATTTTTTTAGGTTTAGGTTTTAGGTTTTCATTTTAGGTTTATTTTTAGGAATTATTTTCTAATTTAGGTTTAGGTTTATTTTTTGTTTATTTGATTTGATTTAGTTTAGGTTTAGGTTTAGTTTTAGTTTATTTTAGGTTTATGTTTAGGTTTTATTTATTTTAGTTTTGGTTTAGGTTGATTTTATTTTTATTTTAAGTTTAGGTTTATTTTTAGTTTAGGTTTTAAGTTTTATTTTTTATTTATTTTTAGGTTTTATTTTTAGGATTTTTTTTAGTTTTAGGTTTTTATTTAGTTTTATTTTAATTTATTTTTGGTTTATTTTTGGCTTATTTTATTTTTATTTTATATTTAGTTTTTATTTTATTTAGATTTTTTATTCTTATGTTTATTTTATTTTATTTGCGTTAAGTTTTTATTTATTTTATTTTAGTTTAGTTTTTTATTATATTTTTAGGTTTAGGTTTAGGTTTTAGTTTAGGTTTTCATTTTATTTTATTTTTATATTTTAATTAGGTTTAGGTTTTTTTTATTTATTTTCTTTTTAAGTTTTGTTTAGTTTAGGTTTAGGTTTTTAGGTTTTTACGATTTAGGGTTTAGGGTTCAAGATTTAGTGTTTAGAGTTTAGGGTTTGGGTTTTAGGATTTAGAGTTTAGGGTTGTAGATTTTAGGTATTAGGGTTTAGGGTTGTAGATTTTAATTATTAGGATTAAGGGTTTATGGTTTTAGGGTTTAGGGTTTAGGGTTTAGGGTTTAGGATTTAGGGTTTTTCTTTAAGAGAAATTAAGGAAATTTTATTGCCATAAAGAAAAAAATGCAATAAAACCAAAAAGAAGAAAGAGTGAAACATCAAGGCCATCATAGCCGACATACCTGTGTATCATCCAAAGTCGTCATCTAGGAAGGCTACAAAATCCTCCAAGCAGAAATGTAAACCACAAAACCACAACCAAAGCTTAATAAGGAAGATAATCAACCAACCATCGGGGATATTAACTGGTAGGAGCACCACCAAAGCCACCACCAAAAGGAATAACAAAATCAAAAGGAGAAAGCATATGATAGGAGTAACACAAACTAGAGACAAATAAGAGCAAAAAAGAAAGGCATGAGTGCTTATATCCTCCACCAACAAAGCAAATAAAAGAGCCAATAAAAACATAAAGAAGGTTTAATAATGGGCAACCAAAAGCAAAAGATCATAAAAAATCAATAGCAAAAACTAAGCCAAGAATTTATAATCTGAGATAAGGCAATCTAGCATTATCTAGATTAACCAAACCTCTTAATAGTTTAGGCAAAGTTTTGTTGTCAAATAAAGTGAACTTAGTTAAGTTGACACCAAAGTTACCAAGTAATCAGCACATGCATTACCTTCATGATGGATTTGAGAAATTTTAAAACAAACTTGAGAAAGAAGATTTTTAGTATGATTAAGAAGATAAAATAATTCAGCATTCCCATTTTTATTGGAATTTAACATGTCAAGAAGCAGAGCATCAACTTCAATCCAGATGTTGAGGGAACCTCTATTCAAACAAATTTCAATAGCTTTTTAACAACCATAAGCTCAACAAAAATAATAGAATAGGCTTTGAGAGGATAGGAAAAAGCACATATGACAATACCTTTAGAATCCCTAAGGACACCACCACAACCATATTTATTGGAAGCAACAAAACCATAAGTATTCACTTTAATCAAATTATCTTTAAGTTTTATCCAATGGATAATCTTGGCACTTTTATAAGAGTCAAACTCATGCAGGGTGATACCCAATTTTTTAGCCACAAATTTTTAACCTCTAAAATGAATATTACTAAGAAGATTGGCAGTAAAAAGAGCATGAATTTTTTCTTAAGTTCTAGCCAGGATCCTTTTATGGTTCATAAAAATACCATGATATTTAGCATCATTTCTATCCATCCAGATGAACCAGATAATGGTAATATCAATTAAAAGTTTAATATGGCCTTTCACTATATTTTTGAAATAGACTTCAAGAAGTTATATAAAGAAAGAGAACCTTGAAAATAATTAGTATACCAACACCATAATTTAGAAGCAATAGCACCATTGACAAAAACATGATTTATATTTTTAACATGAAAGCAACAATAGCACTTTGAAGGTAAGTAAAACCATTTAGTCTAGAGCAAACATTCCATAGGAATAAAGTTATTCAAAATCCTCCAAGCTAAAATCGAATAGAAAATGTTAATGATATTATTCCAAAGTTTAACTAAAACATTAGAGGGGTTTTGTTTATCTCTAATAAAATTCCAAACCTCTTTAAGAACAAAGTCACCACTATAAGAAAGCTTAAAAATAATTTGGTTAGGTTTGTTAGAAGAAATGGGGTTATTTCTAAAGTTGTCAAAAAAGAAATAGGGATATAATTCTGAAGTTTTCTTTCATTCCAAATATTATTAAGCTAAAAATAATTAAATTTGATAGCGTAGTAGAGTGGGTAGATAAAGGGTGTCAATAGAGCCATTGCCAATCAATTGTCTCTTGCGAAAAGAAGGAAAATTTCGGTGGGTGTCAATAGATTGCCAATCCAATTGTCTTGCCAAAGAAGGAAGAACTGAATACCCCAAGATATAAATGTTTTGGCAACCCATTTAATGGATCAAAGTCTTTTCCAAACCTGAGAGTCACGAACTTTATAAGCACAGTTAAGGGTATGTTTACCTTGGCAATATTTTTCCATTATAAACTTAGCCCAAAGACTATCATTCTTTCTAAAATTCCACTAGAGCTTATGAGAGAAGGCAATGAGAGCTTCACGAATAGGCTTGCAACCAAGAGCACCTTCTACCAAAGGACCACAACATTTATGCCAAGATGTCCAATGCATTCTTTTGGTAGAATTATTGATGCCCCAAAAAAATTTGTTAAGCAAATGATCAATTCTGATAAGTGTAGCATTAGTGGGGATAATAGTTTGAATCAAATAAAGAGCAAGAGTGCTTTTAAGGATAGTGAGCCTACCACCAAAGGAAAGTAAATGGAATTCCCAAACTTAAATTTTATTTGAATTTGTTTGAATTAACTCATCAAAGAGATGGGAATGTTTCAGGCCTTTCAAGAGTAGAGGACCCAAGTACTTAAGAGGTAAGTGTTTATGTTTAAAATTAGTGATATGCAAGATTTTATTGATTTTATTGTTGGAGATACTAGAGGAAGTGATAAAATAACTTTTGTTATCATTGATGGGGAAACCACTTGCTCTACTAAAATTATTTTAAAAAAAATGCTTGAGATGCTTGATGTGATGAATATAAGCATTGCAAAAAATAATGAAATTATCTACAAAACTTAAATGGGAAACATGAAGACCACCAAGAGTTTTGTAGTACATACTAGGATTGTTTAAGAATAAATCATTGATGCTTCTAGATAAGTACCAACAACAAGGATCCCAAAATGAAAAACCAGACATTATTAATACAATATTTAATAAGAAAAATAAATTTATTAGAAAACCCAAATAAATTTAGAATATGGAAAAGGAAATCCCAAGAAATGTTTTCAAAGGCTTTAGTGATATCTAATTTGAATAGAATGTTGCCACCTCTAGTCTTGGCATCAAGATCATGAATTAATTCTTGGGCAAGTAAAATATTGTCTGAAATGGATCTACCTTTGTTGGCCTCATTTTTAGAATGAGCTCTCAACCCCTCCATCTTAGACATAGGACTTCTCTTTGACACTAAGAGTTTCTTTAGTCTTAAGATACTTCTATTGATTAAGTGAACACTCAACCTAACCCTAGAGACTTAGAAGAGTTAGCCATAGGAATAGGTCATGCCTTAGGGGTGTTAGGAAAACTTTCTTACCCCATAGCTTGAACCAACTCTTCACTTCCTTCCTTCAAGTCAAACTCCAAATCAAATCAACATCAAAACTCAAATCAATTCCAACTTGATTGATTTTTCTCAAACCTTAAATCAATTCCAACTTAATTGATTTTTTCCAAACTCAAACCAATTCCAAATGATTGAAACTTATGATTGAAATTCCAAGTTGAAAAATCCTTCCTAAGTTGCTTTGATTCTATCTTATGGACTTAACCTAATTCAAATCCAAATCAATTCAAATTTAAGAAATTTTCTCATAACCCATTTATATTCTCATTTATATTTACAAAATAAATAAAATATAAATTCAAATATCCAAAACTCATTTCAAAGCTCAAATCCAAATTCAACCAAAATTCAACCTAAGCCTTTCAAGTCAAATTCTTGAACTTAGCCAAATCAAATTCAAATCATGCCAAACTCTTGATTTTTCTTCATGATTCAATCAATCCTTCAATCATGAATCCAAATATAAATACAAACTTCTATCATCAAATCAAAACTAAATTCAAAAAAATCAAACCCAAATCAAACTCATGTTCACGCTTTTGAACTTGAAATTGCCAAATGAATCAAAACCTATTTGACTCCAAATCATTTGCAAATGGATTTATATTTCAATCATAAGTCCATATGTGAGTTCAACCAAACTTGATTCAAGCCTTGATCAATTGACCCACTTGCTCACTTGACCCAAAGTGACCTAAAGTACCTTATTTGAGCCAAATTCAAATACCACCCAAATTGGATTGAACTAAGCCCTAAGCCTCACATTGTGAGCAACAATCATCATGAGATGATCAATCACTCAAATTGGTCAAACCAAGTCAAACCTAAGGGTTAACCAAGTCAACACTTAATGAAACCTAAACTAGCCAAAATCCACCATAGACCAAATTGATTGGAACCATTGATCAAAACCAATTTATGATCAATGTTTGAACTTGACCAAGTCATCGTTTAAGCCTAACCTAGCCCAATTGAAAACTTGACCCAAGTTGACCCAACTTGACCTAAAAAGTTAAAATGTGTCAAAATTGGATCTAAGCCAAATTGATTGAAACCAATGGGCCAAGTTCATTCCAAATTATTGAAGCCTCAATTGGCCCCAACCAGCAGCCCAATTGACCTTGAACCTAACTTTACCTAAAAGGTCAAATTGAGCCAAAATAAAACTAAACAAAAATTGATTGGAAACAAAGATACCAATAGTTTTCAAATGACCAATGAAACCTAAACCAACCCATGACCTAACCCAAATAGGTCAAATGGGTCAAACTGGTCAACTTGGCCCATTTGACCTAAATGAAATCAAATGAAGCAAAAACAAATATTAACCAAATTGATTGGAAATAAAGATACCAAATCAAGTAATATGAACTTGACCCAACCCTCGATTTGACCCAATTTGACCAATTGGTCAACTTAAGTTGACCCATTTTGACCTAAATGGGTCAACATGAGCCAAATCATGTCAAATCAATTCCAAATTAATTGAAACTTGGCCTAACCCATTTTAAAATCATACCAAACATATTCAAAACAAAATCCAAGCCAAATGACCATTCTACCCCTAGATCAGAGGGTAATTCTTGGCCAAATTAACTTAAAATTTGGTCAAATCCTCTTCATGGTCACTTGGCACACTCTTAGTGGACTCCATGGACACTAGTGAGTATGGTGCACTTGACCCAATGGGTTTGGGTCAGCCAAACCCAACCCAATGGCTAAATTGACCACCTACTTAGAAATTGAGCACTTGGGATCCCTCCTCCCTCAAGCACATGGAAACTTCTCCACTCCTTAAAATTGAATCACATACCACCCTAAATGGCCTAACAAACCCATTGTATAGGGTGAATTTGATCAAAATAGCATCTCTATGCTTGGCCTTTCGATCCACCTAGAGGGAGAGATACTCCCCCTAATTTCAGTTGAATCCAACACACTCATATTCGATTGAATTTTGAGCAAGCATCCTCAAGCATAGAGCAAGCATCCTCAAGATTTTCCAAGCCTACTAGAGCACTTTTCATTTCTCCATTTCTCAGCTTTATCAAAACTGAAAATAGGGGAGGTAGCAGGGAATTCAATCCCATTCAATACTCAATTTCAGCTCAATTCCTCCTTCAAGCACCTTGAGGGGACCTAATCTAGAAAAATTTGAAAAATAAAAAATAAATTGCATTATGAAGATAATTCATTAAAAAATTCGTTAAAATTATTTCTAATGGATTTTGAACAGTGCATTTTTCTTAATTAAGATTTTAGTGGAAACTTAATAACTCTAATTACTCTCTAATTACTTCATTAATTTATTTCAAATTTCTCAGATGCATTTAGTGGGATGACCTCTACCTCCCCTAATTTTCTTGGGATTTATTGATGAGTTAATTAGGAAAATCAATTAATGAATCCTTAATCACTCTCTTAATGTAATTAAGCTTAATTAAATATGTGAATAGTAGTTTAATCCCTTTATTAAGTTAATTAAGCTTTGCTTAAGTGAACAGAAGGTTTATGGAATAATTTTGGCATATTTTTCCTAAGCTATTCCTTAAAACCCATTTCTTTCTTAATATAAACATAATTAAGGGCTAATCCACTAATCACCTACTTAATTAACTTATAATTAAAGTAAAAGAAAATTTTAAAAGTGTTATGACTTTAGAAATCAAATTAAAAAAAATTTAAAAATGAATGTTTCTTTTATGTCAAATTGCACGTTTTGGCTAAAGTAAGAATATGAATGGCTTTATGACTATTAAATAAAAATTATTTTCAAAACTTATAAATCAAATATCATAACTAAAAGGTTTGCTACTTATAATTATTTATAAGCTTGCATGTGAGTATAAAATGTGTTATGTGATTCTCCCTCTCTTTCTTAACATAGAATTGGATTGGATTTTCCAAGTGTATAGTCCATTTGAAAAAGATATAACACTTGCTTAAATCCATTCCTATACACTCCTATGTCATGACTTAAGAAGGAATTCCACATCACCCATATAAACTAAACAATCAAACCAACATCAAACAAATATAAACATCAAAGTGTTGTGTGTTTTGTGATAGTATTTCATTTTACTTAATCTTAAAATGCCTTTCTGTTTTAATAGTTTTATTTAGGGAAAATCTAAACTTAGAATTAATCAAAACACATAACAAAATATTTACTAAACAAAAATCAAATATGAATCTACCTTAGAAATTACTTAAGGTTGGGAGGAAGAGAAGCTCTCTTATTTTCTTCTTTTACAACAGTAATTAATTGTAGGTTCATTCAAACCAAATCAAAATACAAGATAAAATCAACCAAATCAACTAAATCACTTAAATGAAATCACCCTCTAAGTTGAACATTTTCATACTTAGAAAAATCTAACCTTAAAAACCAAGCTAGCATACCATAAACCTTAAATAGCACACACATTAGTCTAAGTCACTACTTCTAGCTTTAGGTTAGGCATGCATGGTTTGATGTTTTCTTATATTTTGTGATGTAATGTTTCTAGTTTAGATGATAGAGTGTATGTGCATAGACTGAATGGTAGGGCGATCTTAGTATAATCACTGTCTTCTGTAGGGGATTGTGCTTAAGGGGCGCTGTAATAAAAATATAAAACTACTTTTGCTGTGTAGGTGCTTATACTCCAAAGCATAATCCAAAATAGGCTAGGTGAACTTGGTTACCCGTGTGTGGGGTGTTATGTCCAATTCATACATATACATGCTTAGGATTGTATGGTTTATTTAGCTAATCTTTATTCTACAAGTTTTAGTTAGATTTCCTTTTTTTTCCCATTCTTATGTAATTTTGCAATTAGGATTTCAGAATAATTGTTATGGGGTATTAGGATGAACATTGGTCATAAGGTTATGCCTATGTACAATATGAAATGGAGCTTTCACATTTTGACCAACCAAAATAAGAAAGAAGAAAGAAGAAAGAAGACGAAGAAAGAAGAATGAAGAAATGAAAATTGAGACCCCATAACAATGAATTCCTTCTTGATTGTATTTAATTCATTTATAATGAGTTGTATAAGGGTGAGCTCTACCCAATTTTTTTAGTTTGTGCTGGAGTCCGATACAAATGGCCTTTTATTCTTTTGTGTTAGCTTTATAAATTGATTGATGTTTGTTTACCTTGTGAATTAAGATGACATCTTTTCGTAGTTTCTTCCTTGCTTTGATGTATGGCCTGGATAATTATTAGGCTCTTAGGAAAATAAATTTTTCTATCTAATCAAAATAATTCAAACTAAAAATAAATAACTCATAACCTCATCTAAAGCTTAGGCTATAAATCAAGATAAAAGAATTAGCAACCCCTTAGTTAGATGTTGTATTTTCTTTCTCACATCATACATAAAAAGCTTATTATTTCACTCTTGATTAAAGGGCTTCCACCTTTTCCAGAGAACTTGGCTTGACCTTTGAGAGCCATGGTGGAAACACATCTCTTTATCTTGTTTATTTTAGCTCATAATCTAAATTTTGATGCAATAGGAGTATGAATCCTAAAGCTTATGTCAAATTGATTGCCCAAAATGAAAATAAAATATAACAAAAATTTGCATTATATTTATGTCATTAACTCATACCCTGCATGGTCTAATCTCTTAGGGAGTGTGTTCAAGGAATTAGTCTCTTTAAAAATAAAAAATAGCTTAGCTATCTTGCAAATGCTATTGACTTGCCTACATATTTTAAAATCATTAGAGGAGTTAGTTGGCGGCCACCCCCAGGCGATTGTAAGTCCAAAAGTCGAGTAGTTTATCCTCTTTTATGGAGGTAAACCAAATACCCATTTTCACCTTAGATTTAGGTCATGCTTTTGGCCCTCGCCAAAGCTCCATAGATTTAGGTTCAGAGGTTGCTACTTCCCTTTGCGGGCTATGAGCATAAATCCTCACCTCTTAGGCATTTTCATGACCTTGTAACATGGAATTGTAAGCCCTAACTTTCTAATAAAAATTCAACTCAAACATACTAATTCAATTTCAAAAAAATATAAAGCCCAACTATAGGATAGTTTGGGGTGCTTACTATTTCCTAATATCATAAGCATCTCTACTTATCTTCATTTGGCTTTGATAAGAACTTCCTCCTCTTGATCGATCCCACTTCACTCTCTAAAAATAAACTAATCGATTGATAGCCCTACATTTCAAAATCTTTGGAGATAATAATCATTTACCTTAATCGAAAGTATTCATAAGGAATCTTATTTCTTAGGATGTAATTAACTATGGGGGCTTGCCCCTATAGGAAGCTTAACGAACCTAGTTTAAAATAAACCTACTTTTCTTTTTCATGTAAAGTAGGGGAAG
This sequence comes from Cymbidium sinense, assembly GCA_021442155.1. Classification (NCBI taxonomy): domain Eukaryota; kingdom Viridiplantae; phylum Streptophyta; class Magnoliopsida; order Asparagales; family Orchidaceae; genus Cymbidium; species Cymbidium sinense. The sequence continues at coordinate 39,644 of JAKCPB010001471.1, read as the reverse complement.
AATCTCCGATACATTCTGAAGACCCATAGTCCTTAAGAGTCCTTGTTAAGGTGATTAGGTCAATTACATGGTGGTGACTTCTATCTTTCAAGATAGTACACCTTTTCTCAATATTGTACCTGATCACCCTAATAAGAAAATTTATAGATCTGTGTGTTGTTCCAACAAGGCATTATATTTCTATTTTCATTTATCCTCTTTCCCAAAAAGGGGATAGATGATGGTAGGAATATAATTTCACCACAGCCTCTAACAAAACTAGTTTGGTTGAGAGAGATAATTTTATTAAGTAAAGGACTAAGTCTGTTGGTAAGAATTTTGAATATCAACTTATTGAAGAATGCGCAAAGACTAATAGGTCTAAAATCACTCCAATGGTCTGGATTATCTTTCTTATATATGAGAACAATGTAAGTAGTAGAAAAATATCTAGGAAATAATTACCATAAAAAAATCAATCATAACTTCAATCAAATCATTTTTAATGATAAACCAACATTTCTGAAAAAATTGAGCAATGAAATCCTCGGACGATAGAATCTATGTTCATGCTATTGAACTTTTAAAATTTCATCTTCATTAGGCATAATGGTAAGCAAATCATTATCATCATTCGTAATAATAGAAGGAATCAAGTGTGATTACAAAAAGCATATTTCTAAAGTAATTAATAATTGATTCCTTAATATCATTATTCTCCATTATCATTTTTAATTTTTTGAATATTATTTAAAGCTCTCTTTTTATTAACCAAAGCATGGAAATACCTAGTATTCCAGTCACCATCCACAATATGTTTACTAGTAGCTTTTTGGCGCTAATAAATCTCTTTCATATTTTCAAAGCTCACAAGTTTATCTTTCGCCTCAATCAAGTCTGTAATCTTAGAAGGATTAAACATAATAGAGAATTCAAGATCACAAATCAATCTTTCCATATCTTTAATATTAGCAAAAAGGTTTTTAAAAGAATGCTTGTTCCACCAGCTCAAATTTTGTTTAAGTATTTTAACTTTAAATCAAAGTCTATTCATCCCCATAATCGAATTATTAGGATGTAAAGGAGCTATCCAATTATTAGCCACAACATTAAAAAAATCAATATGTTGAATCCACATATTTTCAAATCTAAAAGGAGAGGGGTTTTTAAGTCTATTAGAATTATCTTTAATAGAAACTAGAAGAGGAGCATGATCTGACAAGGTTTTGGTTAAATGGTCCATAGAAGTAATAGGCCATTGAGAAATCCAATGACTATTAAAAAAAATACAGCCCAATCATTACCAAAGTCTAGAGTTTTGCCAAGTATAATTAGAGCCCTTAAATCCAATATCAATCAAATTACAATCAAGGGTCATATTGGAGAAATCTTCCATGGAATGAACATTAGGAGAGCAACCACCACTTTGTTCAAATGAGAACAAAATGGTGTGAAATCTCCACTAACTTGGTTTGTTGACAAAGGCAGCAAAATCCCTTAAATTATCTCAAAGATGATTTCTATTAGATCTATAATAGGATGCATAAATAAAATACCCCAAAACACAATAATCACCATAAGAGATTTCAGCATTGACAACTTGATGAAAGTCATTAAGAATAGAAACCTCAATGAAATTATTCCAAAAACACCAAATCATATTACTAACATTAGAGAAAAATTTATTGAAACCGATCATTCTAGCAACATGGTTAATTTTATTAGCATGAATAAGAGGCTCTAGAATAATAAGAAGAGAAATATTATGAATGCTACAAAGATTTCAAATATGATTACGAATAGAGAGGGTACCAATCCCTCTAACATTCCAAATAAGAAAATTAAACATATGGAAATAAAAAAGGGCCATTAAGCAAAGGTTAATTAAGAGAGGAGTAAGAGGCTGCAGCAGATCTAGTGTTTTTGCACAATTTGGGAGAGAAATTTTTAGCATTTTTTTCATTTTAGCATGATAAGTTTGGAAGCCATTTTATTTTCCCCTAGAGTCATCATCCAAGTAAGATTTAGTAACATTGGCCATAGATTTAGAGAAATCTCCAAGTGTTTGGAGTTCACCTTCTTCCAAATCTATATTTAGTTGAAAAGTATGATTAACATGAATATCAGGTTTAGTAATGAGAGATGCTGATGCTTTAGAACCATTTAAAGCACAAGTAGTAAAATCTGGATTAGAAATGTTTTCAGCATGCTCAGCATCATTTAAATCCTCATTAAAAGCTTCATTTTTATCGATCAAAATCAGTATAGATGAAAGAATATGATTAGAAGAAATAGAATCATCTTCTAATAACTTAGAGAATTTATTATTCTCTGCATTAGAAATATTCAAATTCAAAGAAGGGATAAGAGGTAAATCATCTTTCCCATTTTTAATATCAGTCGAATCCCTACTAACATTAGAAGTTGAAACATGTTCAACCGGATTAACCTTGATATCCAAGGAATCAACCTCAATAACAGCTTCATACCATCATTAGGATCTGAGGCCAATTTTTGAACATAAGTAGGAATCAACTTATGGGAAGAGATAACATTTTCCTTAGGTGGAATTCATTTTTTTAAGTGGGGATGGAGAATAAAACAAACAAACAAACAAACAACAACAACAACAACAACAATAACAAGCCTTAATCCCACTAGGTGGGGTCGGCTACATGAATCCTTTATCTCCATTGTGTCCTATTATGTGTCAAATTCTCATTTAAATCAAGTATACTAAGATAATTTTTTATACATCTTAACTAAGTCTTTTAGGTCTACCTCTACCTATCTTAAGGCAAATATAATGCATCTACTCTCCTAATGTCATGACTATGCTTTATATTAAACCATCTAAGGTGACTCTTCTTATCCTGGAGAAACTCCAACTTTTCCCATATACTCATTTTGCATTCTATCTCTAAGAGTAAAGCCACTCATCCACCTAAGCATACTCATCTCTGTAACACTTAACTTAGTCTTATGCTTCTCTTTTATTGGCCAACATTCTGCACCATAAGTCATTGTAGGTCTTACCACCATCTTATAAAATTTTCCTTTAAGTTTAAGTGGAAATTTTCTATCACATAATAGGCCAGATGCATTCCTCCACTTCAACCATCCAACATGGATTCTACTAATAACATCTCCATCTATTTCACCATCATTTTGAATAATAGAGCCTAAATATCTAAAACGCTCACTCTTATTAAGGACTTATTCACCTAATGTCACAACACTATCACTAGAACTTCTACAACTAAAATTACACTCCATATATTCAGTTTTAGATCTACTTAAACGAAAACCTTTAGACTCTAGAGTTGACCTCTATAATTCAAGTTTATGTTGGACTCCCTCTCTAGTCTTATCAACAAGAAGAATGTCATCAACAAAAAGCATACACCAAGGTACATTTTGGTAAATGCCTAGTAAGAACATCCATAACTAAAGTAAAAGATAAGGGCTTAAAGCTAATCCTTGATGTAGTCCAAATGAAATAGGAAAATATTTTGTCAATCCTCCTTGTGTTTGGACACAAGTAATAGCTCTATACATATCCTTAATGACTTGAATATAACCAATATTTACTCCTTTCTATTCTAGAACTCTCCAAAGAACATCTCTTGAAACTTTATCATAATATTTCTCTAAATCAATAAATATCATATGTAGATCCTCTTTACTTTCTCTATGCTTCTCCATCAAGCCTCTTAACAAATTTATAGCATCCATAGTAGATCTATAGCAAAAGCAGTTATGAGAAACTTCTATATCACATCGTAACCTATGCTCAATTACTCTCTCCCATAATTTTAATGTATGGCACATTAACTTAATTCCTCTATAATTTGCACTCTTGTGCATCACCTTTCTTAAATATAGGAACAAACAAACTCTTTCTCCACTCATCTAGCATCTTTTAGTCTTTAAAATGACATTAAAAAATTTGTAAGAAATTCCTTGATCTCCTAAACATTTCCACACTTCTATTGGAATATTATCCGTCCTACTCTTGTTACATTTCATTTTCTTTAAAGCTTCACTAAGTTTATCACGATGATAAAAATGAAATTCTCTATTTTTGTTTAAAGTATTAAGGTTGCTAAAATCAATCATACTTTAGATCCTTCATTGAAAAGTTTATCAAAATACCTCATCCACCTATTTTCAATATCATTTTCTAAAAAAAGTATTTTATTATTTTCATCCTTAATACAACTCACTTGAACAATGTCTTTACTTCTACTATCTCTTTGGTTGGTTAACTTATACATACATCGTTCACCTTCTTTGGTATCTAATCTATTGTATAAATCACTAAAAGCTAAATTTTTTGCATCATATACTATTTTCTTAGAATCTCTACAGACCACTTTATATCTTTCCCAATTCTCTGAGTTTTTACATCTAAACCAAGTTTTATAACAATACTTCTTATTTCTTATCTTTTCTTGTACACTCGACTCCACCAACTATTCTTATTAAAGAAGCTTTTCCTTTTGATTCTCTAAGTCTTTAGCAACTTGCTTTTCACTTGCTATTTTTTCCCACATAATGTTAGCTTCCTCATGAACATCCCAAATTCTAATCTCTTGTAGCTTGCTCTTAAAAATATTTTTATTTGTGTTCTTTAAGTGTCCCCATCTAATTCTAGGATAATAATTTGGTTTATTTTTCTCTTACAACCTTTCATCTTAAAATCTAAAACTTACAATCGATGTTGGGTACTTAGATTTTCACTTGGAATGACCTTACAATTTTTACAATCTAAACGATCTATTTTTCTTGTCAAAAAATAATCAATCTATGTTTTACTAGATCCATTTTTATAAGTAATAATATGTTCATCTCTTTTCTTAAATAAAGTGTTAGCAACTACAAAATCATAAGCTAAAGTAAATCTAATATAGTCCTACCTTCTTCATTAGTCACTCCAAATCCATAACCACCATGAATACTTTTAAAATCTTCTACCACTCTACCAACATTCCATTTAAATCTCTCCTCAATAAATACTTTTCTTCAAGAGGTATCTTTTGTATTAATCCCCTAATTCATTCTAAAATTTTTCTTTTGTGCTTACCTCCAAACCTACTTGAGGAGCATAGACAACATTGATAATCTTAGTATCAACAATAATCTTTAAAGATATAATTCTATCTCCACATCTATTAATATTTATAACATTATCCTTCAAACTTTTATCTATAATCACACACCATTTTTAGTTCGACTTTCAAGAATACCAAAGTTTAAAACCTAAACTATCAATCTCCTTGGCCTTCTCCCTAACCCATTTAGTTTCTTGAACACATAAAATATTTATCTTTCTATGAACCATAATATCTATTAATTCCATTAATTTACCTGTAAGAGTACCTATATTCCAAGATCCTAACCAAATTCTAGTTTCATGACTAACTTCTTTTCCTGCATCCGTCCATAATGTGGGAACCCTTGCTTATTTAAAGGATTCATGTCATGATTATTTCGACATGTTTTATGCTGGCTGTCGACTACATAATGCAACCCTCTACTTTTCACATCCGGACTTGGGACCAGCAATGGTAGTGTTAGCATGATCGTGTATTTTACAGTGGGAACAAAAAACTAGAAGGTTCTCCAACTCAACCTTTTGTGAATACCCATATTTTTCAGAGCCAATCCAAACTTCCTTAGGGTATTTTTTAGTTATGTCTAATTCAATGAAGATCCGAAAACATAAGTATATTATATTTCGCATGAATTAGAGTTACAAAAGGTGACAAATAAAACCCAGCACATGGTGGGTAAAAAATGAATGCATATTAGGAAGAGATAACCACATAGGGACAATAGGAGATTCCTCTTTAATGTCAAAAAAGGGGTGACCACTTCAACAAACATATTTAACAATTAAAGATGAAATAAGAACGACGTGATAAAATACATGGATAATCGAGATCATTAGAAAGTTAAATCAGGATATGCCGAGGGTCAATAAGACCAATTGAGAAGGCACCTGTACGCTTGAGATTATGGAAAGAAGAGTGTATCTTATCCAAATTTGGATGATGCAAAGCAAATTTATCGATAAGAGAAAATTCAAAGGCTTTGCCAACTTTTCAACATCCATATTAGAGCACATTACGACCGAGCAACCTCTAAAAGACATTAAAATGTGATTAACCGAATCAACATAGGGAGAAATGTTACTAGAGAGTGCTTCCTTAAAAGATTTAGTAGAAGATGCAGCATTGGGGTCGCTAATCCCCAAAAATGTTAGATGCCCTAGCCAAAACATCCATATTTTTAGGTGGAACCTAAGTACTAGAACTCACTACAGCCATGGTCAATGATAAAACATAACACAATGTCGTTCAAGTAATTAAAATCAATCAAAATTGAAGCCAAAGCCACAAAAATAAAAAGTCGAGGGCACGCCACCAAGATGGATTCAAAAATCACCAGAGAAAAAGAGAACGCTTGGGAGAGGAGGGTTCTAGGTTTAGGGTATAGGGTTGTAGGTTTAGGGTTTAGGGTTTAGGGTTTAGGGTTTAGGGTATTTATTTATTTTTTTATTTTTCTTAAATTAAGTAAACTTGTAGGTTTAGGTTTATTTAGTTTATTTAGTTAATTTTTTATTTATTTTAGTTTATTTTATTTTTTATTTTTATTGAGGTTTATTTTTATTTTTATTTAGTTTAGTTTATTTAATTTAGGTTTATTTATTTTAGTTTATTTTTTAAGTTTAGGTTTATTTTTTAATTTAGTTATATTTTTATTTTATTTTTTAGGTTTAAGTTTTATTTTTTTACTTTTAGGTTTATGTTTAAGATTTTATTCTCTATTTTTAGGTTTAGGTTTTAAGTTTTTATTTAAGGTTTATTTTTATTTATTCTTTTTGTTTTAGATTTAGGTTTATTTTTATTTTATTTTATTTTATTTAGTTTAGGTTTAGGTTTAGGTATTTTAGGTTTATGCTTAGGTTTTATTTATTTTAGTTTAGTTTATCTTAGTTTAGGTTTAGGTCTCTTTTATTTTTATTTTAGGTTTAGATTTTTTTAGTTTAGGGTTTAAGTTTTATTTATTATTTATTTTTAGGTTTATTTTGAGGTTTAGGTTTTTATTTAGTTTTTATTTTATTTTATTTTATTTTATGTTTATTTATTTCTATTTTAGGGTTAGTTTTTATTTTATTTTAGTTTTTTAATTTTTAATTTAGTTTAGGTTATTATTTATTTTATTTTGGTTTATTTTTATTTTTTATTTTATTTTCTTTTTAGGTTTAGATTTAGGTTTAGGTTTTAGTTTATGTTTTTATTTTATTTTATTTTTGAATTTTATTTTTATTTAGGTTTATTTATTTATTTTATTTTTAAGTTTTATTTAGTTTAGGTTTAGGTTTCTAACTTTTATGGTTTAGGGTTTAGGGTTTAGGTTTAGGTTTTAGCTTTTTTATTTTAGGTTTACTTTTAGGTTTTTTTATTTTTAGTTTAGGTTTAGGATTATTTTAATTTATTTTATTTGGTTTAGGGTTTAGGTTTGGTTTAGTTTAGGTTTAGGTTTAGGTTTATTTATTAATTTAGTTTTAGGTTTATTGTATTTTATTTATTTTTTATTTTAATTTAGGTTTAGTTTTATTTTAGTTTAGGGTTTGGGTTTTATTTTTTTATTTATTTTTTAGGTTTATTTTTTAGTTTTAGGTTTTATGTATTTTTTATTTTATTTTATTTTAGCTTTATTTTATTTTATTTTACATTTAATTTTTATTTTATTTATTTTTTATTCTTAGGTTTATTTTATATTTTTTAGTTTAGTTTAGGTTTTATTTATTTTTATTTATTTTATTTAATAATTTTTTTTAGGTTTATTTTTTGATTTATTTTATTTTACATTTTATTTACTTAGTTTAGGTTTTTTAGGGTTTTAGGTTTAGGGTTTAGGTTTATTTTAGTTTTAAGTTTAGGGTTAGGTTTAGGATTTAAGGTTTAGTTTAGAGTTTAGTGTTTAGACTTTAGGGTTTAGTTTTAGGTTTAGGTTTAGGTTTATTAGGGTTTAGGGTTAGCTTAGGTTTAGGGTTTATTTAGGGTTTAGGGTTTATGGTTTCTTTAGGGTTTAGGGTTTAGTTTTAGCATTTAGGGTTTTAGGGTTTAAGGTTTATATTGTAAGGTTAGTTTAGGGTATAGAGTTTATAGTTATAGAGTTTAGGGTTTAAGGTTTAGTGTTTAAAGTTTGGGTTAGAGTTTAGGGTTTAAGGTTTTGGGATTAGGGTTTAGGGTTTAGGGTTAGTTTAGGGTTTAGGGTTTTTAAGCCTTTAGGGTTTAGGGTTGTAGGTTTAGGGTTTAGGGTTTATGGTTTAGGATTTAGGGTTTATGGTTTAGGGTTTAAGGTTTAGGGTTTTTTTAAGTTTTATTTTTAGGTTTATATTTTAGGTTTAGGTTTTTATTAAGTTTTTATTTTATTTTATTATAGGTTTTTTTTTTCATTTTGAGTTCATCTTATTTTTGTTTATTATTTTATTTATTTATTTTATTTTTAGGTATTATTTAGTTTAGTTTTTAAGTTTTTAGCTTTTTAGCATTTATGGTATATGTTTTTGGTCTTAGGTTTATTTTTAGGTTTTAATTTTTAGTTTAGGTTTAGGTTTATTTTTAGTTAATTTTATTTTATTTAGTTTATAGTTTAGGTTTAGTTTATTTTAAGTTTAAGTTTAGGTTTTATTTATTTTAGTTTATTTTATTTTAGTTTAGGTTCAAGTTTATTTTATTTTGTTTATTTTATTTTTATGTTAGGTTTAGTTTTTCTTTTTAGTTTAGGGCTTGGGTTTTATTTATTATTTATTTTTAAGTTTATTTTTTATGTTTAGGTTTTTATTTAGTTTTTATTTTAGGTTTATTTTAGGTTTATTTTATTTTTATTTTATGTTTAGTTTTTATTTTATTTAGATTATTTATTTTTAGGTTTATTTTATTTTTTAAGTTTAATTTATATTTTTTAGTTTTTTTATTTTATTTTATTTTATTTTTACGTTTAGGTTTAGGTTTTAGTTTATGTTTCTGTATTATTTATTTTTTATTTTATTGAGGTTTAGGTTTTTTTATTTATTTTATTTTTAGGTTTTATTTACTTTAGGTTTAGGTTTTTAGGTTGTTCGGGTTTAGGGTTTAGGGTTTAGGGTTTCGGTTTATCTTAGGGTTTAGGGTTAGTTTATGGTTTAGGGTTTAAGCTTTATGGTTTAAGGTTTTTAGGGTTTAGGGTTTATGGTTTAGGGTTAGGATTTAGGGTTTAGGGTTTTAGGGTTTTAGGGTTTAGGATTTAGGGTTTAGGGTTAGGGTTAGTTTAGGTTTAGGGTTTAGGGTTTAGGGTTTAGGGCTTAAGGTTTAGGGTTAGTTTAGGGTTTCAGGTTTAGGTTTTTGGATTTAGGGTTATCTAGGGTTTATGGTTTAGAGTTGTAAGTTTATGGTTCAGTGTTGAGGCTTAGTTTTAGGGTTTAGGGTTTAGGATTTAGGATTTAGGGTTTAGTTTAGTTTATTAGGTTTTAAAAAAAAATTAGTAGTCTTAGATTTTAGTTTATTTAGTTTATTTTTTATTTATTTTAGTTTATTTTATTATTTTATTTTTATTTAGGTTTATTTTTTTATTTAATTTATTTATTTATTTTAGTTTAGGTTTTTTATTTCAATTTATTTTTTAGGTTTAGGTTTAGGTTTAGGTTTATGTTTATTTTTTAGTTTAGTTTTATTTTTTTTATTTATTTTTTTAGGTTTAGGTTTTATTTTTTGTTAGGTTTAGGTTTAGGTTTTATTTTATTTTTTTAGGTTTACATTTTAGGTTTTTATTTTAGGTTTGTTTTAAGGTTTTATTTTTTTAGTTTAGGTTTAGGTTTATTTTTACTTTATTTTATTTTATTTAGTTTAGGGTTTAGGTTTAGTTTATTTTTGGTTTAGGTTTTATTTATTTTAGCTTAGGTTTAGGTTTATTTTATTTTAGGTTTAGATTTTTTTTTGATTTAATTTAAGGTTTAGGTTTTATTTTTTATTTATTTTTATGTATTGTTTTTAGATTTATATTTTAGGTTTAGGTGTTTATTTAGTTTTCAATTTATTTTTGTTTAGATTTTTATTTATTTTATTTTTAGGTTTTATTTAGTTTTGGTTCAAGTTTTTAGCTTTTTAGGGTTTAGGGTTTAGGGTTTAGGTTTTAATGTTTTATTTTAGGTTTATTTTTAGTTTTAATTTTTAGTTTAGTCTTAAGTCTATTTTTACTTTGCTTTATTTTATTTAGTTTAGGGTTTAGATTTAGTTTATTTTAGGTTTAGGTTTAGGTTTCATTAATTCTTGTTTAGTTTATTTTAGTTTAGGTTCAAGTTTATTTTATTTTATTTATTTTATTTTTATTTAAGATTTAGTTTTTCTTTTTTAGTTTAGGGTTTGTGTTTTATTTTTTATTTATTTTTAGGATTTATTTTTAGGTTTATTTTTTAGGTTTAGATTTTTATTTAGTTTTTATTTTATTTTATGTTATGTTTAGGTTTATTTTACTATAATTTTACATTTAGTTCTTATTTTATTTAGGATTTTTATTCTTCAGTTTATTTAATTTTTTAGTTTAGTTTAGGTTTTTATTTATTTTATTTTATTTTATTTTATTTTCATTGTATTTTATTTTTATTTTTTATTTTATTTTATTTTAGGTTTATGTTTAGGTTTTTATTTTATTTTATTTTTTTATTTTATTTAGGTTTAGGTTTTTTATTTAATTTTTTAGGTTTTATTTACTTTAGGTTTAGGTTTTTTTGATTTTTAGGGTTTAGGGTTCAGGGTTTAGGGATTAGGGTATAGGTTTTAGGGTTTTAGGGTTTAGTGTTTAAGGTTAGGGTTTAGGATTTAGGGTTTAGGGTTTAGTGTTTAGGCTTTAGGGTTTAGGGTTCTTAGGGTTTATAATTTAGGGTTTAGGGTATTTAGAGTTTATAACTTATGGTATAGGGTTAGTTTTGGATTTAGGGTTTAGGTTTTTATGGTTTATGGTTTAGGGTTAGGGTTAAGGTTTAGTGTATAGGGTTTAAGATTTACGATTTAGTGTTTAAGGTTTAGGGTTTAGAGTTTAACTTTTAGGGTTAATTTAGGGTTTATGGTTTAGGGCTGTATGTTTATGGTTCAGGGTTTAGGCTTAGTTTTAGGAATTTTTTTTTAAATTAGGTAAACCAATTGGTTTAGGTTTTAAATTAGGGTTTGGGTTTTATTTTTTATTTATTTTTAGGTTTATTTTTAGGTTTATTTTTTTAAGTTTAGGTTTTTATTTTATTTTATTTTAGTTTTATTTTATTTTTATTTTAAGTTTAGTTTTTATTTTATTTAGGTTTTTTATTCTTAGGTTTATTTTATTTTTTAGTTTAGTTTAGGTTTTTATTTATTTTATTTTACTTTACTTTTATTATTATATTTTTAGGTTTAAGTTTAGGTTTTAATTTAGGATTTTATTTTATTTTGTTTTTTCTATTATATTTAGTTTTAGGTTTTTTTATTTATTCCATTTTTAAGATTTATTTACTTTAGGTTTAGGTTTATAGGTTTTTAGGGTTTAGAGTTTTAGGGTTTAGGGTTTTATGGTTTAGTGTTTAAGGTTAGGGTTTAAGGTTTAGGGTATAGGCTTTAGAGTTTAGGCTTTAAAGTTTAGGGTTTTGAGGGTTTAGGGTTTAGCTTTAGCATATGGTTTAGGATTAGTTTAGGGTTTAGGCTTTAGGGTTTAAGATTTAGGGTTTTAAGGTTTAGGGTTTAGGGTTTAGGGATTAGGGTTTAGGGTTTAGGGTTTCGAGTTTAGGGTTTATGAGTTTAGGGTTTAGGGTTTAAGATTTATGGTTTAGGGTTTAGGGTTTAAGATTTAGGGGTTTTTTAAAAAAATTTGGTAAACCAGTAGTTTGGATTTTATTTAGTTTATTTTTATTTATTTTGGTTTATTTAGTTTTATTTTATTTAGATTTATTTTTATTTGATTTAGTTTATTTATTTATTTGTTTTATTTATTTTAGTTTATTTTAGGTTTAGGTTTAGGTTTATGTTTATTTTTAGTTTAGTTTTATTTTATTTTATTTTTAAGTTTAGGTTTTATTTTTATTTTTATTTTAAGTTTTATTTTATTTTATTTTTTGTTTAGGTTTTTGAGTTTTACATTTGGTTAATTTTTAGGTTTTGTTTAGTTTAGGTTTAGATTTATTTTTAGTTTTATTTTATTTTATTTTGTTTAGGGTTTAGGTTTAGTTTATTTTAGGTTTAGGTTTTATATTTTTTAGTTTAGTTTTTTTTAGTTTAGGTTTATGTTTATTTTATTTTGTTTATTTTAGGTTAAGGTTTTTTTTTTAGTTTAGGTTTTATTTTTTTATTTATTTTTAGGTTTTATTTTTAAGTTTATTTTTAGGTTTAGGTTTTTATTTAGTTTTTATTTTATTTAGGGTTTTGTGCCACCATTCTTCAAGATCTTTGATGGCAGTGGGAACCCATGATAACACATTGCACACTTTAGAGCCGGTTGTTACAACATCGGTGGTAATAACGCACTCCTCTTCCACCTTTTCGTCAGTAGTCTGTCAGGGGTTGCATTTGATTAGTGTGCTGAACCGCCCTACAGTTTGATGAAGACTTTTGCTAAGTTGGAGCACCTTTCCTTCAAGAGATTTGCTGGAGCTCAATAGAGGGTGATTGTAGGTTACCTTATTATATAGAAACAGAAACTCAACGAGTCCCTTGTTGATTAAATTCTCAAGTGGCACAACCTGATGATGAAATGCGAACCACACTGTTTGAATAGCATGCCATTGAGATTCTTCTCAAGAATATCCATGGCATAGTCGCCTTCATGCTTAAGGGCTTTACCATCAAAACATTCAAGAAATTAATCAACAAGGAAGTTAGGCTACAAGAAGAAGCAAAACAGTTGCCCTTTCCCGACCTATCATCTCGGCCCAAGCTGCATAAGATGTTTAAAAAGAAGTCAGGGATAGTTGTGTCAGTGGATAAAGGGAACCAACCAGCCAGAGTTCACTATGAGAGACTATGAGCTCAGCAGCCTCCTTTGCCACCTCCTCTTCCACCACCTCAGCCATCATACTGGCCACCGCAACTGACACAACAACCATTTCCACCACATCAGACCACCCAACGCGATTCATATCCATCACTAGTAGCTACTTTCCACCTACTCTTGATATATTGAATAAGCCTTATTCATTCAAGAGAGGTAGTTAGGAAAATCTTTAAGACTCTCTTAAAGAAACTTGACTTTCGCCACCAAAGCATAAGAGGGGAGGAAGTGGGAAAGAGTGTTAATCCTAGCTCTTTCCCATACCAATATGTTAGTGTCTTAGGATTGTATCACTTTTCGTGACTAGCGTATATAAGTTGAGAGCCATAGTTATCCCTAAGGAATACTTATTATAACAACCATCCAGTGTAGAGTAATCCTTGGGGATACTTGCGATCCTCTTAAGACCAAAGAAGGTTAGGATATCTCCTTATCCCAACCTATAAGAAGATCATTTCTAAGATCAAGAAGTTTTCCTTGTAGGTGCCTGAAGTAGCTCAAACCTCCAACACCAAGGAAGGTTTACTAGTTGCAAAAGGCAACTCGGGGAGGGTGACAACCCAACAAGAAGGGCGACCACCATACCTACCGGAGTGTTGTATCTATGGATAAGGGCACTAAATCTTTTACTTACTTTACTTGATTTTATGTACCTCTACCCAAGAAATAAATAAAAAAAGCTAATTCTACTTATAAATTGTCCACTTATGATGTTCTTGATTTTATTCCTATTGAAAGCTCTCAGTCTAAATAAAATAATAGCTCTAGTAGTTTTGATCCTTTTTTTTTGATTCATCTATCCATCTCAATCAATCATGTTCACCTCTTAAGATTGACTTGGAGTCGACTCTAAGGATCCCATAGGAGAAGGCTGTAGGTATGCTGATGTGAAAGTAAAACTTTCCACAAGCTCATCATTCCAAGAAGTCAATGAAGTCAACCTGCATGGAGTTCTACCTCTAGGGTAGCACCTTGAAAAGGGTAAGCAAGTCATTGGTTTTGAGCGAGATAGCCCCTCTATAAGATGCTCCCCATGGATATGCTTTGAGGACTAAGCCATAGTTGATTACAATGTCTAGCTCACCTTAGAAAGTTTTCAGCTAAGTTATGCATACACCTTATCTTATCCAAAGAGATGAGGAAATCTATAATCAATGCCTTACTTGATCTAGAGATATGCTTAGCTCAGTTGACCACTACTAAAGAAGAGGCATTCTACTCGAAAGACATCTTAGGAGTTACATTCAGCGATGAAGACTTACTCTTAGGGATGATTGAGCACAACCTCCTCTTTACATTACAGTGGATGTTGGCCAGTACAGGCTATCCAGAGTTTTGGTTGACCCAATTGTATCAATCAACATTATGAGTCTAAGAACCCTTGACTAGTTGAGGATCGACATCTCCAAACTCAAAAAAGAAAGGATGATGTTGAAAGGATTCAATGAACAAGGCGAGATGGCCTTGTGGTGTTTATTTTTGGATGTAGGGGGGTGTACTTTTTAAGGCGATCAAATACAATATTGAGGAATGATGTACTATCTCGAAAGATAGAGGCATCACCCTACAATGAACCTAATCACGTAATAAGGGCTCCTAAGGCATGATGGGTCTTTGAATGTACAAGAGATTTTTTCCCTACTTTACCTAGATGAATAAAGCAGGATTTATATTAAACTAGGTTCTTAAGTTCCATATTTAGGCAAGCTTTCATAGTTAACTAAATCTTAGGAAATGAAATTTTCTAAGAATACTCTCAATTAAAGTAGACAATTATCATCTCCAAAGATTTCAAGGTTAGACTATCAAAATATTGGTTGTATTTGGAAAATCAATTGGGGAAGCTCAAGGAGAAGACTTATTTTTCAAATCCAAATGAAATAAGTAGAAAATTCTCATGATACTAGAATCCTAATGAGCATTCCAATCTATCATATGGTTGGGCATTATAATTTTGAAGTTGAGGAGATTTATATATTTTGAGTTGTAATTTAATTAGATTACAAGGGCTTATAATCAAACACAAGGTTGTGGGAATGCTTAAGAGGTGAGGATTTATGCTCTGTAGAAAAAACTACCTCATCCTAAATCTAGGAGCTTTAGCATGACCTAAATCTAAGCGATAAGTGGACATAAGGGTTTACCTCCACAAGAGAGAATAAATTGTCCTAGACTTATAGCACAAGTGGGCACCAGCTAACTCCTCATATGATTTTAAAACCATGTGGTTCAGTCTCATGAATTGCAAGATAACTAAGATATTTATTTAATTAGAAAGAGACTAAAGTCCTAAACACACTCCCTAATAGATTAAAGCATGAGTAGTATGAGCATATGACTTAATCTATAAATGCAAAATATTTTCAAATTTTATTTCATTTTAGACACATCATTTTGACTGAGGTTTTAGGATTTCTTATGCTTAAATGCATGATGAAATAAGTTATGGGTCTAATTAGCTAGAAGAAGGTGTTCTCCACCACAAGGGATGCCCTTACAGTTTAAGCATTCCTTTATCGTGCAAGGATGGAGATCCTTCATGTTCAAGAGAAAGAATATGCATGCATGATGTGAAACATACATCCATACTAAGGGGTTGCTAAATCTTTTAATTATCTTATTTATGCCTTAGGCTTTATGATGAGGTTATGAGTTGTTTAAAATTTAGTTATGAGTAATTAGTTGGGTATACAAGTTATTTTTATCCTAAGAGCCTAATCATATACAAGCCATACATTAAAGCATCAATCTTTTAAGAAACTATGACAAGCATGCCATCCTAATGCACAATGTAAACATAACATCAAATAATTATATAAACTATCATAAAAGAATAAAAGGCTTGTGTGGTCGGGTACTGTCATACAACCCGAAGAGAGAAAAGATGGGTAGCCAAGCTCTACCCTTATACAACCTAGAATATGAAAGAATGATTATAATTGTATTAAATGCTATGGGGGTCTTCTTTCTTCATATCTCCATTTTTGATTTGGTTCCTTCCTTAATTTGGATGGTTCTTGCTTCAAAGGCATCACAAGGCACCCAGGGAAAGCCTTATATGCTCATCCTAATCCCCATAGCACTAATCCAAATTCCTATTGTAAAATTGTACTGTGTGGGAAAAGTAAATCTAACTACACACACAAAATGGAGGTCATTAAATATACAAATAATCCCAAGTTGTTGTATTTATAATTTAGACTTAGCACCTACAAATGGGTAACTAAGCCCACCATCTAACTTGGATTATGCTTAAGGATTTAAGCAACCTGTAAAAAGAGCATTCACATTTATTTTTAAGCATTCCTTAAGCATAATCACCTGCAGAGAACATGATTAGGCTAATATTGTCCTATCATCTAGTCTATGAAGCATACACCCTAACATCCAATCTAAAATAATACATCATGAAAGAAAACATACATCACAACATACATCATCCTAACTTAGAGCTAGAAGTGGTGACTTAATTCTAATGTGTGTATTAAGGCTTGTGTGGTAAGTCTTGTTAGGCATTAGTGTTGTATTTTCTATGTGTAGAAGGATTCAATTTAACATGAAAGATTGATTTCACTTGAAGTAGTTTAATTGATTTGAGAATTTTAATTTGTGTTTTCTTTTTTTTTTATTTGATTCCACTTAACAACTAAGTGGTATAAGAGAGGAAAGAGGATTTCCCTCTTTCATCCCTACCTTAAGTCACTTTCTAAAGTATATTAATTTGATTTAGTTCTCTTTAGTGAATGGCTTATTAAATGATTTAATTAATCCTAAGTTTAGGTTCACTTTAAATAATCCTATTCAAAATGAAAGGCATCTTAAGATTAATTTAATTGAATTACTACCACATGACATATAATCAATCCTTTCCATCACATGTAAAATGCTTATGATTTAATCCTAAGTGTATCTATGCATGCAACATATTTTAGCACACTTAAATGATGAATGTATCTGTATGTTTAGAATTTATATTTGTTTGATTGAACTATTTAAACATATTAATTTAATACTTTATCCAAATTCTTATACAAAAATTACATAAGAATAAAATAAAATAGGCATGTGCCATTGTTAAACCATGGAAGTAAGGTAATCAAATGACCTCCTTGGGGCTAGCTAAAGCCTCGAATTCTCAGGATGTCCAGACTATATACTCATTTGCATTAAAATATATGTAAATTAGTATACATGAACATAGAAAGTAAGCTCCAAATCATATGCCTAATTAATTCACCCACTTAGTCAATTATGAATGCATGCAATTTTAATGTAAAATGGGATTTTCATTCACTAATCACATATACATATACATGTACAAAGATATAGGAAAGTATGTGTCATTGTTAAACTAGGGAAGTGAGGTTGTCAAATGACTTTCTTGGGGCTAACTAAAGCCTCATATTCCCAAGATGTCCAAACTATATACTTGCTTTTCTTGGACACACATGGATGTATACATAAATGAGAGAAAGAAAACCATGCAAAGATAAATTTTTTTTTTTGATTGAATCATTTATATATATGAATTAAAACTCTATCAAATGAAATACATAAGAATGAAATCAAATGGAATACGTCATTGTTAAACCGAGGGAAGTAATCAAATGACCCCTTGGGCTAACTAAAGCCTCATGTTTCCGAGATGTCCATACTATATACCCATTACCATCAGTCTTATATAAATCAACACATGAATAGAGGAAAGAGAACTCAACATTCATACACTTAAGCTATAAGCACATGCATTTCTTGTATTTATAACTAATCATAACACATATTATTAATCATTTATAAGCTTAAAAATACATTTAGATTTAATAGTAATAATAGCATATATTAAATTAAATCAACACATGCAAGCTTACATAAAGAAAATCTATTTTAGTTTACTTGATTTTGAAAAGATTTCTGCATGAATTCAAATGACATACCAAATTTAACATAATTGGAAAGAGGACAATCAAATTTAAGCATGTGATTCATTGAACCAAACTAGTTCTTAAGGACAATCAAATCAAATAAGATTATTTAAAGTAAACCAAAGCTTCTTTTTTAATTATGTTTTTGATTTGATTTGATTTAAAGAGGACAATAGAAATCATCACTTGTTATTTTAAACCCATTCCTACATTAGTGATTTAATTTAATTTAAGGAAATGTAATTAAGTTTATTTTATGGGTTAATTAATTTGAACCCTTAATTAGATGAATTAATTACCCTTACATGTCACCTTAAAGTAATTAACTAAATAATTATGAGCCAACATGATATGCATGGAAAATAAACATGATCCGAGAAATAAAGAGGGCCTAATGCAATTGGATCATGATCACAAGTGGACTTAATTAATTACTCTTGGTTTTCCCACATATGTGGACTAACCATAGTTTCATTAAATTCCTTTAGGTTATTAAACACCTAAAGATTTACCCCATGATTTCATTAATTAAGGTCCAATGTGATTATGATTTCAATTTTATTAAGTGATTTAATTAATTAGTTAAATATTAATTAATTTCATTTTAAAAAAAGGGTGAAATGAACTTGGAAAGGGGTCCCAACCTATTCCTTAGTTCACTTCTTGAACAATGATTAATAAACTTAATTAACCAATTTATTATTATTCATGGGATTAACTAATCATTAATTAACTTAAAAGAAGTTAAGGTTTAATTAGTAATTTTTTATAATTAAGTGAGCAATAAATCCCAAGAAAATCATGGGAGGCAGAGGTCATCCCATTAAATTAACCCATAAAATTTATGACTAATTGCTCAAGTAATTAAGGAGTAATTAAACTAATTAATTTTGTAAATAAACTTTAATTATTGTTCAAAATTAGTTAAGATTATTTTTAATTAATTAAACTAATTTGCATTTTTTTATTTCTCTATGAGTTTTTAAGATTTTTAGAAGTTTCAGCCATTAAAAATGATTAATTAAGCCTAATTGCCTAATCATGTTGGCGCTGTGTGGCACACTGATGCGGCACGCATTTCACATGACACCGCGGGATTGGCTACTTAAAACTTATCATGCCTATATGGCGGTGGCGGATGCTTTCTTGTCCATCCGATCTAGATGGATGCTGATTAATAGATTAATAGGATTAAATCAGATCAATCTAGTGGATATAATCATGACCATCTATTCTGATCATGCAAAATAGACGATGCATGATCTAACATCATGCAAGTGAGGGAGAATGGATTACATCCACCATTTCTCACTTGATCTGAGCTTACTCAAGCTCGGATCAACTCCAAAAGGATCTCACACCTTCACGACATCAATTGGAGGGGATTTAACAGTCAAGATCATACGAGATGCAAGTTTTCTTTAAAAGCTCAACCATTTTTTTTCCTAGGATCAATTTGAAGCATACCTGCTTGAGCTGGTAGCTAATGATTAAATAAGCTTCATATAGTGGAGGCTTGAGCATCAATTGGATCAATTCCTTGACATTCACTCAAAAGGCCATGAATATGATTTGGATCTCAACTTTGATCGAAATCCCACCTCCAGTGCTTGGGAAGCTTGGGAGATGATTCATTCTTTCTTGACAAAGCCTAGGGAAGGTGCGTGCAAAGTTAATTTGAGTTTGATGGAGAAATAAAGAAGTTAGGTCAAAAATGGGAGTGTCATATTTTAGGATAGATGGGAATGGGATTGTTCGATTAAAGAATAAGCTTGGGAGCTGAGGGAATGGCTCTAGTGGATCAACATGGGTTAGTTTCTCAGAATGATTTTTGTATGTGTTTGAGTGAGGGTGTATACCCCATTCATGATTGGATAGTGGGATCAGGTTTGGCTTTTTGTGGCCATCCAACCATCTTAGGGAGTAGTGCGAGGTAGAGAGGAGTTGATATGGCTTGACTTGGTTGGTTGAAGGAGTTGAGGGGTTTGGCTCAATTTGAGTTAAGGGGTTGACTTGGTAAAATGACCAAGTTGACTTGGTTTGACCAATTTGCGATTGATCAACTTTAGGGTGATCAATCATGATAGAGGTTTTGATGAGCTTTGTTCAATCCAATTTGGGTGGGATTACAACTTGGATCAAAGGTCAATTGGCCACGTCAAGTGGAACCAATTCAATTTAATTGGTTTGATTTTGGGTTGAGTTTGATTTAGTTGAGTTTATATATGAATTTGGGATTGATATATAAATTCAATTTCAATTAACTTGGGTTCAAATGGGTTTTGGTTCATTTGAACATTTCAAGATAAAAAAAAGTTGGGTTTGATTTGGGTTGATTTTTGTTTGGATGATTGTAGATTTCATTTAAATTTGTGAATATGATTGAAGGTATGATTGATTTTAGAAAATCAATTGAATTTGGGTTTTGGAATGAAGGAATTTGGCTTAAGTCCATGGAGTTGAGTCATGTAGCTTAAGTTTGGATTCTGATTTGGTTTGATTTAATTTTAAAGATTTAAATGTATATTTCATTTAAATTTGTGAAGATGATTTAAAACATGATTTATTTGTGAGAAAATCAATTGATTTGATTTGGATTAAGATTTGGCTAAGTCCATGGATAGGTCATATGGCTTAGGAAGGGTTTTGATTTAATTTGATTTAGTTTTATTTAGTTTTGATCCTTTGAATGTAGATTCGATTTATATTTAGAAGATGAATGAAGATATAAATTTATTATGAGAAAATCAATTAATTTTGGATTGATTTTAATTAAGATTTGGCTAAGTCCGTGGGATAGGCCATATGGCTTAGGAAAGGTTTCAAGTTTGGATTTGATCATGGGCTTCATTAATTTGGTTTTAAAATTTGGGTTTGGATTTGATTTGGGTGATGTTTGAATTGAACTTGATGTTTGGTTTGAGAAGGTGAACATGAATTGGATTTGGGTTGTGGTGGGTGGATTATCTAATCTCTAAGGCATAACCTATGGTTAATAAGTATTGGCAAGGTTAGTGTTTTAATTGTTAGAAGTGTCTTATGACTAGGGAAGTCTTAGTATCTAGAAGACTCCCAAGTCTAAGATGGGAAGATTGAATCTACACTCCAGAAGTGAGGTCAACAGGCTTTAGGCTCCATAGTGTTGCCCTTGGAGATATATGATTGGAAGATCGAAGCCAAGTTTCACATTATAAACTTGGATACATCTTTTCATGCTTTGTTTGGGAGACCATGGATACATGAGAACAACATAGTTCCATTCTCTACATCGATGTATGAAATTTGTGAGGTGGGATCTCACTATGTAGGAGGTCTCAAGTCATTTAGTTCATGGCGTGGGCATATATGAAGATGCGACTTACCTCCCTCAAAATTAACAAGTCTATTCTATGAACTTGGCCAAAGTTTAAAAATAAAAATAAAGAAAATGAAAAAAAAGAAGGAGAAAAAAAGAAAAGAAAAGAAAGAAATGAAAAGAAAATAAAGGAGCTAATAGATATACTTGGAGGAGAAAGTGGAGCCTAACATTAGATTCCACCAATTGTTACTCCATTTGAGGTGGTGACCTCCACCAGGAGAGGAAGAGGCGGTTGAAGCGTCGAAGGGGAAAAAATCTAATTTCATCCAATAGAAGATATATCCCAGTTCTTGGAGCACCATTATCCATATAGACTTAGAATCAAGTTTATTGGATGAGTATTATATGGTTAGCACAGCTCTTCTAATAGTAGATTCCCTTGGATGGCACTTGAGCCAAATAAAGAGGAAAATCATAAGTTTGTTCAAGTCTATATGTGAAATAGTTAGGGATTTGGGAACCTTAGCTATAACCCCCCACCCTCAAAACTGAGGGTTTGGTAGTTAAGCTAAGTCATCCACAGTGTGAAGACTTGGTTCTTTCAGGAACATAATCCCAAGTCAAGAAGTTGATGTAGAACTTGAGGATGATTCATATAATGATTTAATAAATTACCTTTTGATTACTTGCCTTGGGTTCATAATTTAGCAAAGAAAGGGTTAATCCCACATACTTGGTCAAAGCATAGGTTAGACTACTTTGAAAGAATATGAAAGAATAAATGAAAAATCTCTCAATCAAGACCAGGACTAAGATTCAGTATAGTGGGTCTAGTCAATGTTGACGATTACTGCTTAGTCATCACCAATCATTTCAAATCCTATAGGTTCTTTTCAAGTCACATTAACTCATATGAGGAGATGTTCTTAGAAACTTTAGATAATCCAAATGATTTTGAAGTCAAGATGCCTTTACTAAGAAGAAGAATAGATCAAGTCAACCATCATGAGCTGAGGAAATCAACTTAGAACTAGAAGATTGAGACATTCATAAGTTCTTTATTGAATGAAAAACTAATGACTTTGTTAGCTATTCACAAAGTTTAAGGAATACTTTGCATGGAGTTATGAAGAGATGCCTAGATTGGCTCCCGTCCATAAACTAGCAAAAGAGCCTACCCTATCAAGCAAGCTTCTAGATGTGATTAGACATAGAATAAGAGGTCATTTGAGGTTAAGAAATTGATCGATGTTGGCTTCATGGGATGAAAAATACCCTACTTGGTTAGCTAGCATAATCTTAGTTAAGAAAAGAATGGCCAAATTCACATATGCATTTTAGGAATTTAAATAAGGCATGTCCAAAGATGAATTTCCACAATCCCATGATAGTGGACATTGCATCATCTCATTCTTTGTCTTCTCTTTCATGGATGCTTATCTAGATATAACCAATAGCCTTGAAGATGAAAGAAAACTACTTTTATAACCGATGATGTTATATACCAATGCACTTTAATCTTTAATGAACTCATTCAACATCAGTCAAGTCTTGTAGATAACCTTTAGTAGAGAAAGAGACCATCTCTTTAACTTGAGTAGGTTTCAAATAGTTAAGATAATTTAACCTCAAAATGAACTTGAAGTGTGCATTTAGAGTAGCTTAATTTCTTAGGTTTGTTTGTCACCGAATTGAATTGATTTAGAAGATCAGGAGATATTAGAAATGCCTCCCCAAAAGTTTAACTCAACTCATCATTAAGGGTGGTTGACATATCTAGATGCTTTATATCCACCTATGAAGATGTACCATTCTCAACACTTGTCAAAAAGGATGTCAAGTTCAAGTGGGGTGATAAGGGTGAGCATTCCTTCGAAGACATCAAGCATTACCCTTTAATGTTGTCGGTTCTAGTAGCATATCAACTGCCACTTTAGTAATATATTACTCTCTTGGTGCTTTGTTGGCCCAAACTAATGATAAAAGGAAGGAAAATGCACTATATCGGTCATCTAATCTCGGACTACTTTACCATTTAGAAGCATTAGCTTTAATATTTGCATCCTAAAAGATGCTTCCTCATAAAGTGAACTTAATCTCTAATTAATCCTATCTGATAGTACTATCAAATAGTTAGCATGAATTCCAAGATCCTCACCTTCATACCCTCAGATAGACAAATGCTAGAATTTCTTAGCCACCCATTTCTCTCTGTTTAGTGATGATCCCGATGAATCAATCATGAACTTAGGGCATACTTAGCAGATGTACTTTGATGGTGCGACCTAGAGGAAGAACATCTTATTCCAGAAAGGCGGATAGGAATAGTTCTCTTAACTCTAGGCATGATGTGATCATATTTTCATATCATCTTCAATCCTTAAAAAATGAAGGTGAATATGATCGATTGTTGGTGAGTTAATTACTGAAGAACATCAACATCTTTGGGATTCTACTAGTTATCAACCAAATCATTGGGTTCTATAAGGTTATAAAGCAGATCTATCTACCACCATGGTTGCTCCAAATCCTATCATTTTTAAGATGAGAGAAAATAGTGCATGCTTTTAGGCAAGCTTGCCAGGAGTTATTTAGAAGATGAGTTCATATCAATAAAGGCCCAAAATATGAGTATTACATTTATATTAAACTCATCAAAAAATTCTCTTGAAGGTTTCATTGAAGGATGGCAGATTAGGAAATTCATGGATTACTTAAATAAAGGCAAAACCTCTCAGAAGTCTCAATCCCATGAAGCATATAGAACTTTCATGCTCTTGTGGATGGTGTTAAGATGGTCTTTGATCATATGGTTACATTATTTGACAAAACAGATTAAATCATTATGTGAACAAATTGAGGATGAAATCCAAGATCAGAGACTTGATCTTTCGGCCATTGATCAAGATTGGATATGGCAAGAGATACCAATGTCAAATACACGGTGTGGTCCTACCACCCAATTACATCCTACATTGGCTTAGCCATTGAGTGTTGGGGTACCAACATAATGTGGTGATCCTCCTTCTTCCGGGTCATCAACTCATCTTTTCTAAATACATTTCTAAATGGGTGAAGGCGATTCTTTAGAGGTCTTTCGATATGTACCAATTTTTTGGAACCATATCGTATATAATTTTGAGTGTCTCGATGAATTATATTTGATAATATTATTGGGAGAGAGATCAACAACTTTGTGAGACACACCAGATTAGAGATATTCCATCAACCTAAGGGAAAATCTTAAGCCTTCAATATGCTCTCATCCAAATACTAAAGAAGAATACAATAAGCTCTGATTATGAGCTTAATTGCCTTGTTACTTTCCACATATAGAACTCCAACTTTACTCCTTAGTGTATGGGTGACATTCTATCATTAAAGAACAACTCCCATCACTTAGGATAGCTGGGTAGCAAGATCACAGAGCATAATGCTTATGGTTAGAAGAGCTTGAAGGTTTGGAGGAGAGACATGGGTGCCAAAACCTCAAGTTGTAAAGCTAAAATAATTCAAGCTCTAGTTATCTTAGAGCTTTTCTAGTGAGAGCTTATTTTAGTTCTAAGGTGATCATTATTGCGTAAGATGGGAGGCAAGTTTGAACCCACTTGGGAAGGCCCTTTTGCCATAAAGAAGGCCGGCCAAGGAGGATCTTATCAGCTTATTAATCATAAGGGAGAGCACTCAATGAATCAATGACTCAACTTAAAAAAGATTATAAATCATGTTTGAAAATAATTATCATCAATGAAAATGCAATTTCAAATTCAATCTCTTCCATGTTGAAAGTATTCTTGTTTATGATTCTTCCATGATGTGTTTGAGATAGGTGTAAAAAACCCAAGCGATCCTATCCTTCATCGACACAATAAAAACACAAACTACTCACAAATATATAAAACAAATGCATATATTTTATCTCAGGAAAC
This sequence comes from Cymbidium sinense, assembly GCA_021442155.1. NCBI lineage: Eukaryota > Viridiplantae > Streptophyta > Magnoliopsida > Asparagales > Orchidaceae > Cymbidium > Cymbidium sinense. The sequence goes on along the minus strand of JAKCPB010001471.1, from coordinate 14,454 downwards.
TCTGAGTTGAGATAAGGCCCCCAGTGACACTCACTCAGTAGCTTCTCTAGGTCGGTGACGCTACCCCACACTAGTGTGTCTTCTTGCTTTGGAGGATGTAAGTCCATGCTTTCTTACTTGGCCCTACACTGATGAGCTTGTTATTTTGGTGGTACCTTATGGCTGAAGCTACCTTATGTTTGTTGTATTTAAGAGGATGTGAGTTTCCCTTTTTTCTTGGATTAGCCTTGGTCCTAACTAGGTTGAGTATATTTAGGTTAGGATAAGTCCCCGGCTCCTTCACTCCCTTCAAGTTTGGGTCAGTCTATCCTGGGATCTCCAGTAGTCGCTCTATGTTAGATAGCATCTATCCCACCAACAACAGACTATCCTGATGATCAATTCTTCTTGGAAAGTTGTAAGCCTAAATGCATTCTTTCCAGATTGATCATTGCACATCGACAATCATCTTAGGTTGGTTGGTTGTCACTATGCTTACAGATACACCTTAGGTTGGTTGGTTCTCGCACCTTAGGATACACCACTCATGGTAGATGCAAGTCTGCTTTCTCCTTGAGTTGGCCTATAGGCTTTCACCCTTCAGATATCATGCTTCCTCCCTGGGCATTATATTTGGATCACGTCCTTTATGCCATTTAGAAACTACCAGTTACTATCATATTGGATAGTTTCCCCCAGTAATCACCCTGATATGGAGATTCTCTCTTTGGTCAAGTAAATAAAATCAATTAAGCCCTTTCTGTGGTCCCTCCCAACATGGTCCACATAAATATATAAACAAAATATATATTCACTTGTGGATTAGGAGGACACCCAGCAATACATTTTTGGTAGGCATCCTATCTTTAGGGCACTTTCGGTAAAACTCCTATAGGAATCTTTCTCTTGAGTTGATATAAGTCCCGACATTCACTCAATAGTCACCCCTAAGTTGGGTTTGATTTGTGTGTAACTAAGGTCACCCAAGTGGTTTTCCCTACTTTAGAAGATGTAAGTGCTGCCTTCTTCCTAGCATTGCACAGGAAACATCTTAGGTTGGCTAGCTCTACCATTGGTATCCCTTTGGATTTGAAATAAGATAGATAAGTATAGCCCCTTCTTAGTGGGTCCATCACACATGAGGTCCATCGTTAACTATTAAATTAAACCCAATCTTATTTTTGGAGCCAAATTATAAAGTCAAGCAAGCAAATTAAATTCAAAACCAACCTCCCGGTGGAGCCAAATTAAACCAACTCTCTCAATGAGTCTAAATAAATAAAATTAACAACACTCTTATTGGAGATGGTTTAATTTATAAAATCAAACTCAAATCCCAATAGTAGATTGTATGATCCCCGATTCGAGCACATATCTATAACAAAAATGCCTTCACATCAATTAAAACAAAATAAATTGAAGTCGATTCGATGTTAATCCCTAGTGGATTATGGATTCTTATCCTCAGCAGATCTTCTTTCCACAAATCATATAATCAAATCAAATTCAAACCTTATCCCCAACAGTTTTCTTCTTCTATGCCGACATAGACCCTCACATGTCATGTCCAATGCATGTGATCTCATAGATCTCCTCCATGTCCTTGACATGAATTCTCATCAAATCTTATTTCTTCTCTTATACACACCTTTAATACTTCAACCAAAAGCCTAATAATGTATTCGTTCAAATTACATCAGCTAAGCATTGTAATCAACATTCTATGATTTGTGGTGGTGCAAGCTCAAACTAACTGTACAATATCATGCTAAGCATATTATAGTGAGAATTAACACACTATATTATATTTTGATATATGATGTTATATTATAATTCTTTATAATACAATATATTGTCAAACATTCATTAGAATCACTTAAAAGGAAAAAATAACAAAATTTTCACAAAATATGAATAATGTTCATTTTGGATGTAAAATTATTATTTTTATATTAGAATTGGTACAAAATAGCATAATTTTGGTGTTGCTTCTTGGTGTGTACTATGAATTTGGCCAAATTCTTCCATCTCAACCTTCAAATTAATATTTTTGTGAGTTTTGACCCAATGTATTATAATAAAAGTAAAACATACTAAAATGTACAATATCATTTAGTAATGCACCGCCACATTCTTATATATGTGAAGTTATTTTGTTATGTACATTATATTTTAGTATGCTTTCATATAATATATTATCTTACATTACACCATAAAATGAATCACTTTAAGTAAAAAATTATAAAATTTGGTTGAAAAATGAACATTTATTTTGGATGCAAAATTTTATTCTTTTTAAATTAAATGACACACCATATGATGGTGTTTCCTAAACTTACCCTTTGGCCAAATCCATCATCTCGACCTATAAATAAAATTTTTATGAATTACCGGTACAAACTCTACTACATCATACTATAACAAACTAAAATATGCTACATAACAAGCAGTAATACACAGTGGTATGCTATAATGCATGATATTACACTATGTTATGGCATTCTATATAATACACTATAACATATTATATTTTATTATTTTCATATTACATCACAAGGGTTGCTTAAGATAAAAATCATTAAATTAGTCTAAATAAGAAAAAACTATATATTTTAGTTATCACTTACATATTTTAAATTGAAATAATATATTATGATGTCATGCTCTACTTATTATCAATTTGAAACCACCATTTTAAAGCTAAATCAACATTTTTATAAATAATTATAGTTTAGGCACATGATTGTAAAATACTATTTTAGAATAATATATTATGATATATGATTCTATACTATGCTACAACATTAAAATTTATTTTGAACATAAAATCTTACTTATTAAAGTACAAGTGGCGTGGCACACCTTTGGTACAACAATCTAATTCCCACTTCAAATTTAACAAATTTCATTATTCAATTTATTAAATCAAAATTTTTATGATTTATATTAATATAGACTATAGGGCACAATACCATAACATATAAAACATTTCAAAATATCTTATAACATCCAAAAACACATCACTACATGCTCAAATATATGATGCATTATACTATAATATATGGTATTATAATATGATTTGGGGTTAGGGTTTAGGGTATTCAAATCTCTAATAGTCGAGAAGTCTCTTGAAGGCATTTATTTAGCTACCATAACTATGTTTGGGATTAGGTCATTCTTTATATCTCTACTATGAGATCTTTATTTGGTTTAGGGTTTAGAGTTAGGGTTAGTTTAAGGTTTAGTTGGTTATAGTTTAGGGTTTAGGATTAGTTTAGGTTTAGGGTTTAGGGTTTAGTGTTTAGGGTTTAGGGTTTAGGGTTTAGGGTTTAGGGTGTTTAGGGTTTAGGGTTTAGGGTTTCTTAGGGTTTAGGGTTTAGGGTTTAGGGTTTAGATTTTAGGTTTTATGGTTTAGGGTTTAGGTTTTAGGTTTAGGGTTTAAGTTTTAGTTTAAGGTTTAGGGTTTAGATTTAAGGATGTTTTTTTGACATAGAGAATAAATTTAGATTCAACATTTCTTCTTTTTGATTTCATCAACTAAGTAGCACCCTAAGTTTTCTAAGGCACAAGTGATGACATAGATAAAAATGAGCATAGATCAAATCAAAAAACTTAGATAAGTAGGACTATGCATCGTAAGACATTATCCCATAAGTAGTAGATTCAACCAGCTATTCTTCAGTTTCTCTAGTTCCCGTCAGAACCACCCTCTCTAGTAGTGGGATCTACCATCATATCTCAATCTCTCCCTCCACCACCATGGCTATAACCTTGTGCTCCCACCTCCACCTCCACTACCATTGCTCCAACCACCACCTCCATATCCACCAACACCTCTAGATTCCCCACCACCACTATGATTACACCTTGCCTCCACTTGATCTAGACTAAACTAGTTAATGGTGACGTTCCTGCCATCAAGGTTCTACCCATTCTTAGGGTTTAGGGTTAGTTTAAGGTTTGTGGTTTAAGGTTAGTTTAGGGTTTAGTGTTTAAGGTTTAGGGTTTGGGGTTTAGGGTTTAGGGTTGAAGGTTTTAGAGTTTAGGATTTAGGGTTTAAGGTTTAGGGTTTTAGGTTTTATGGTTTAGGGTTTAGGGTTTAGGGTTTAGGGTTTTAAGGTTTAGGGTTTAGAATTTATGGGTTAAGATTTAAGGTTTAGGGTTTTAGCGTTAAGGGTTTAGGGTTTCAGGTTGTAGGTTTAGGGTTGTTGATTTAGGGTTTAGGGTTTAGGGTTTAAGATTTAAGGTTTAGGGTTTTTTTAAAACATTAAGTAAACTGGTAGGTTTACATTTTTTTAGTTTATTTAGTTTATTATGTTTAGGTTTTATTTATTTAAGTTTAGTTTATTTTATTTTAGGTTTAGGTTTACTTTATTTTTATTTTAGGTTTATTTTTTTAGTTTAGGGTTTAGATTTATTTTTTATTTATTTTTAGTTTTTATTTCTAAGTTAGGTTTTTATTTAGTTTTTATTTTATTTTATTTTATGTTTATTTTATTTTTTTTTATTTTTTAATTTTATTTTATTTAGGTTTTATTCTTAGGTTTACTTTATTTAATTTAGTTTAGTTTAGGTTTTTATTTATTTTATTTTAATTTATTTTTACTTTTTATTTTATTTTATTTTTACATTTGGATTTAGGCTTAGGTTTAGTTTTAGGTTTTATTTTAAGTTTTTATTTTATTTTATTTATTTTTTAAGGTTTAGGGTTTTTATTTATTTTTTTTTAGGTTTTATTTAGTTTAGGTTTATCTTTTTTGGTTTGTAGAGTTTTGGGTTTAGGGTTTAGGGTTTGGGGTTTTGGGTTTAGGGTTTAGGGTTGTAGGTTTTAGGGTTTAGGGTTTAGGGTTAGGGTTTAGGGTTTTAAGCTTTAGGGTTTAGGGTTTAGGTTTAGGGTTGTAGGTTTAGGGTTTAGGGTTAGTTTTAGGGTTTAGGGTTTAAGGTTAGGGTTTTTTTTAAATTAAGTAAACTTAGGTTTAGGTTTATTTAGTTTATTTTTTATTTATTTTAGTTTATTTTATTTTTTATTTTTATTTAGGTTTATTTTTATTTTTATTTAGTTTAGTTTATTTGTTTTAGTTTTATTTATTTTAGTTTATTTTTTAAGTTTTTGTTTATTTTTTAGTTTAGTTTTATTTTTTATATTTTTTATTTATTTTAGGTTTAGGTTTATTTGTAGGTTTTATTTTTTAGTGTAGGTTTAGGTTTATTTTTAGTTTATTTTATTATATTTAGTGTTTAGGTTTAGGTTTAGGTTTACTTTATTTTAGGTTTAGGTTTAGGTTTTATTTATTTTAGTTTAGTTTATTTTAGTTTAGGTTTAGGTTTATTTTATTTTTATTCTAGGTTTAGATTTTTTTTTTTTTAGTTAGGGTTTAGGCTTTATTTTTTATTTATATTTATGTTTTATTTTTAGGTTTATTTTCTAGGTTTATGATTTTATTTAGTTTTAATTTTAGTTTGCCTTAAGTTTACTTTATTTTGATTTTAGGTTTAGTTTTTATTTTATTTAGCATTTTTATTTTTTAAGTTTAGTTTAGGTTTTTATTTATTTTATTTTAGTTTAGTTTTTATTTTTTTATTTTATTTACTTTTTAGGTTTAGGTTTAGGTTTAGGTTTTAGTTTAGGTTTTTATTTTATTTATTTATTTATTTTGGCTTATGTTTTTTTATTTATTTTATTTATAGGTTTAGGTTTTGAGTTTTTTTGGGTTTATGGTTTAGGGTTTAAGGTTTAGGGTTAGGTGAGGGTTTAGGGTTTAGGGTTTATGGTTTAGGGTTTAGGGTTTAGGGTTTAGGGTTTAGGTTTTAAGTTTAGGGTTCAGGTTTTAGTTTTAGGTTTAGGGTTTTTGTTTTTTTTAACAGAGAACAAATTCAGATTCAATATTTCTTCTTTTCGATTTTATCAACCAAGTAACACACTAAGTTTTCTAAGACATAAGCGATGACATAGATAAAAAATGTGCATGCATAGAGTAAATCAAAAACCCTAGATAACTAGAACCATCTCTACTATAAAGGCACAATTCCATAAGTAGTAGATTAGATTGGTTACTTTCTTTCTTCTATCTAATTCCAACCATAACCACCCCTACCTCTCAAGTAGCGGGATCTACCATCATATCCCCGATATCTCCCTTACCACCACTACAGTTGTAACCTCCATCGCTTCTCCTAACTCCATAAACACCACAACTCTGAACACCACCTCCATATCCAACAACACCTCCAGATTCTCCACCACCACGGTGATAACCATTGCCTCACCTTCGCCTCCATCACCAAATCTAGATTAAGCCTCGTTGATGGTGATGTTCCTGCCATCAAGGTTCTGCCCATTCTTAGGGTTTAGGTTTATTTTTTAACTTATTTAGTTACTTTAGGTTTATGTTTAGGGTTTGGGGTTTAGCATTTAGGGTTTAGGGTTAGGGTTTAGGGTTTATGGTTTAGGGTTTAGGGTTTAGGGTTTAGGGTTTAGGGTTTTAGGGTTTAGAGTTTTTTAGGATTTAGAGTTTAGGGTTGTAGGTTGGTTGTAGGTTTATGGTTTAGGGTTTAGGGTTTAGGATTTAGGGTTTATGGTTTTCTTTAAATTAAGTAAAGTCGTAGGTTTATGCTTATTTAGTTTATTTTATTTTTTATTTTTCTTTAGTTTAGTTTATTTATTTTAGTTTAGGTTTTTTATTTTAGTTTCTTTTTTAGGTTTAGGTTTTTTTATTAGTTGAGTTTTATTTTTATTTTATTTTTTAGGTTTAAGTTTTATTTTTTATTTTTAGGTTTAGGTTTAAGTTTTTATTTTATTTTTTTAGGTTTAGGTTTTAGGTTTTTATTTTAGGTTTATTTTCAGGTTTTATTTTTTAGTTTATGTTTAGGTTTATTTTTAGTTTATTCTATTTTATTTAGTTTAAGTTTAGGTTTAGGTTTAGTTTATTTTAAGTTTAGGTTTAGGTTTTATTTATCTTACTTTAGTTTAATTTAGTTTAGGTTTTGGTTTTTTTTAGTTTAGTGTTTAAGTTTTATTTTTTATTTATTTTAGGTTTAGTTTTTTAGGTTTAGGTTTTTATTTAGTTTTTTTTTAATTTTATTTTAAGTCTATTTTATTTTTATTTTATGTTTAGCTTTTATTTTATTTAGGTTTTTTATCCTTAGGTTTATTTTATTTTTTAGTTTTATTTAGGTTTTTATTTATTTTATTTTAGTTTATTTTTGTTAGTTTAATTTATTTTATTTTTAGGTTTAGGTTTAGGTTTAGAATTTAGTTTAGGTTTTTATTTCATTTTATTTTACTTATTATATTTAAGTTTAGGTTTTTTATATATTTTATTTTTAGATTTTATTTAGCTTAGATTTAAGTTTTTAGGCATTTAGGGTTTGGGGTTTAGGGTTTCAGGGTTTAGGATTTTAGGGTTTAGTGTTAGGGTTTAGGGTTTAGAGTTAGCTTTGGGTTCATGGGTTTTTTTCTTTTAAATTAAGTAAATGGGTGGGCTTAGGTTGTTTAGTTTATTTTTATTTTTTATTTGTATTTATGTTTATTTTTTATTTATAATTATGTTTATTTTTTATTTTTTTTAGTTTAGTTTATTTATTTTAAGTTTATTTATTTTAGTTTAGATTTTTTATTTTAGTTTATTTTTTAAGTTTAGGTTTTTTTTTAGGTTTTTTTTTATTTTTTTAGTTTTGGTTTGTTTATTTTTATTTAATTAGGTTTATTTTTATTAGAGGTTTATAGTTTTGGTTTATTTTTATTTTTTAGGTTTTTTTTATTAGTTTAATTTTTTTTAATTTTTTTATTTTAGGTTTATTTTTAGTTTTAGTTTTTTTTTTTTTTTATTTTATTTTTATTTTATTTAGTTTATTTTATTAGTTTTTTTTTATTTTATTTTTTTTTTTTTATTTTTTTATTTTATTTTTTTAGTTTATTTTTTATTTTAATTTAATTTATTTAGGTTTATTTTATTTTTTATTTTATTATTTTTATTTTATTTTTTTTATTATTATTTATTTTTTTTAGTTTAGGTTTAATTTATATTATTTAGTTTATTTTTATTTTATTTATTATTTATTTATTAGTTTTTAGGGTTTTTTTTTATATTATTTTTTTTTAGATTTAGGTTTTTATTTATTTTTAGTTTAGTTTATTTAAATATTTTATTTAGGTTTTATTTTTTTAGGGTTTAGGGTTTAGGTTTTATTTTATTAAGTTTAGGTTTTATTTTATGTTTTTATTTTTTGGTTTATTTTTAGTTTTGGTTTATTTTTTTTTTTTTTTATTTTTTATTTTTTAGGTTTAGGTTTATTTTATTTTTTTTAGGTTTATATTTTTTAGTTTTTATTTTAAGGTTTAAACTTTTTTTAGTTTAATTTAGTTTTTTTTTATTTAGGTTTAGGTTTATTTTTATAGGTTTTATTTAGGTTTTATTTTTTAGTTTTTTATTTAGGTTTTTATTTTTTTAGGTTTAGTTTAGGTTTATTTTATTTATTTAGGTTTTTATTTTATTTTTTATTTTTTTTTTTTTAGGTTTATTTATTTTATTTTTTTTTTTTTTTTATTTTATTATTTTTTTTATTTTAGTTTTGTTTATTTTTTTTTTAAATTATTTTATTTTTATTTAATTTAAATTTTTTTATTTAGTTTTAGGTTTTTTTTAGTTTATTTTTTTTATTTTTTTAGTTTAGGGTTATTTATTTAGGTTTATTTTATTTATTTATTTAGGTTTATTATTTATTTTAGGTTTTTAGGTTTTGTTATTAGGTTTTTTTGGTTTAGGTTAGTTTTAGGTTTATTTATTTTTTTTGTTTAGGGTTTAGGTTTTGGTTTTTATTTTTTTACAGAATAATTATTTTATTTTTCTTTTATTTATAGTTTAGTTTTAGACATATTGACATAGATTGATTTTTAGATTATTTTATAGATTATTATTTAGTTTTATTTTATTTCTTATCCCATCAGACTCTTTAGCATTTTTCATTCTCTCCCTCCATTATAACCTCGTTTTATTACCATTAATGCTTGACCACCACCTCATATCCATCAACACCTCTAGATCCCCACCATTTTAATTGCCTATTTGTTTTGTAGGTTTTGATATTTAGAGGTTACGCATTCTTAGGGTTTAGGTTTATTTTATTAATTTATTTAGTACTTTAGGTTTAGGTTTAGTTTCAATTTTAGTTAGGGTTTAGGGTTTATGGTTAGTTCAGGATTTAGGGTTTAGGCTTTAGGGTTTTTGGTTTAGGGTTTAGGGTTAATTTAGGGTTTATGGTTTAGGGAGGTTTAGGGATTAGGTTTAGGATTTAGGTTTATCATTTGGTTTATAGTTATGGTTTAAGTTTAGGGTTTAGGTTTAAGGTTTAGGATTTAGGGTTTAGCTTTAGCTTAAGGGTTTAGGTTTAGGTGTAGGTTTAGGTTTCGGGTTTGTTTTAGGGTTTAGGGTTTTTTTAAAATTATGATAGGTTTAGGTTTATTTAGTTTATTTTTTATTTATTTTAGTTTATATTATTTTTTATTTTTATTTAGGTTAATTTTTTTTATTTTTATTTAGTTTAATTTATTTATTTTAGTTTAGGTTTTTTTTAGTTTATTTTTTAGGTTTAGGTTTAGGTTTATGTTTAGTTTTTTAGTTTAGTTTTACTTTTTATTTTAGTTTTTAGGTTTAGGTTTTTATTTTTATTTTTTTTAGGTTTTTGGTTTTTATTTTTGGTTTATTTTTAGGTTTTATTTTTTAGTTTAGGTTTAGGTTTAGGTTTAGTTTAGTTTTAGTTTTAGTTTATTTTATTTTATTTAGTTTAGGTTTAGGTTTAGTTTATTTTAGGTTTAAGCTTATGATTTATTTATTTTAGTTTAGTTTATTTTAGTTTAGGTTTAGGTTTATTTTTTTTATTATAAGTTTAAGTTTAATTTTTTATTTATTTTTAGGTTTAGGTTTTAGGGTTTAGGGTTTAGGGTTTTGGGTTTAACATTTAGGGTTTAAAATTTAGGGTTTTTAGGGTTTATGGTTTAGGGTTTTGGTTTTAGGTTTAGGGTTTAGGTTTTTTAGTTTGGGTTTTATTATTTTTTAGAGAATAATTAATATTCAAGATTTCTTTCTTTTGATTTCATCAACCAAGTAACACACAAAGTTCTAAGACACAAGATGGCATATAGCAAAACGCATAATAAATCAAAACTCTAGATAACTAGAACCATCTCTAGAACGGTTCCATAGCGGCCGGTCGGATTGGGATTCAATTTCTCCAATTCCCAATAGAACCTCCCTAGCCTCTCAGTAGGTGATCCACCATCATTCTTGATCTCTCCCTCACCACAGTTGTAACCTCCGACACAGTTCCATAGGTTTTTTTAATTTATTTTATTTTTATGTTTTATTTAGTTTTGTTTAGGTTTTAGGGTTTAGGTTAAGGGTTTGAGTTTAGGTTTAGGGGTTTAGGTCATGGTTTAGGGTTTAGGTTGGGGGTGGTTTAGGGTTTAGGGTTTAGTGAGTTTAGTTTTATGGTTTTGGGTTTAGGTTTAGGATTTGGATTTAGGGTCGAGTTTTTGGGGATTAGAGTTTATTTGGGCCAGGATTTTTTTAATTTTTAATTTTTCTCTTTTATGGTTTTTTTTGTTTGCTCAGTGGTCCGTTTTAGTTTAGGTTTATTTTTAAATTCAAACCATAGTTTAGTTTTTTATTTTATTTTGTATTTAGGGTTATTAGGTTTAGGTTTTTTAAATAAAAAATTAAGCAAACCCATCGGTTTAAGTTTATTTAGTTTATTTAGATTATTTTATTTTTTTATTTTATTTTAATTTTTTACTTTATTTTTACTTTTATTTATTTATTTTAAGTTTATTTATCTTAGTTTAGAGTTTATTTTAGTTTTTTATTTTAGGTTTGCCTAGGTTTAAATTTTAGTTGAGTTTTATTTTTATTTTAGGTTTAGGTATTTTATTTTTATTTTAGGTTTAGATTTTATTTTATTGTGTAAGTTTTATGTTTTATTTTAGGTTTTATTTTTTAGAATAGGTTTAGTTTATTTTAGTTTATTTTATTTTATTTACATTTAGGTTTAGGTTTAGTTTATTTTGGTCTAGGCTATTTATTTATTTTAGTTTTATTTTAGTTTTGATTTAGTTTAGTTTATTTTGTTTATTTTATTTTATTTTAGTTTTATCTAGTTTTTCTTTGTTTAGGGTTTAGGTTTTATTTTTATTTCCTAGGTTCTATTTTATGGTTTATTTTAGGTTTAGGTTTTATTTAGTTTTAATTTATTTTTATATATTTATTTTATTTTTTTACATAGTTTTAATTAAGTTTTATCTTTTATAATTAAAATTAGTTTTATTATTAATTAATCATTTTAGTTTATTTTATTTTATTTTTAGGGCTCAATTTAGGTTTTAATTTAGGTTTTATTTTATTTTACCCTTTTATTTATTATGTTTATTTATTTATTTTATTTTAGGTTTTATTATGGGGCCTAGTTTAGCCTTGTTCAGAGGGTCAGTCAGTGGTCAGTGTTTAAGGCTCAGGTTTGGCTCAGGCCTCAGTGGCCAAGGAGTTAGGCTCATGTCAGTGGGTCAGTTCATTTGGGCTCAGTTTAGTGTCAGGGCCAGCAAAGGCAGAGCTCCAAGCCTAGGGTCTGCTTTAGGTAAAAGGTCCAAAGATTTTTTTCCTCTTTATTATTATTTATTTTTAGTTTATTTAATCAAGCTGAGTTAGCATTTATTTTATCTTTATTTATTTTTATCTGATTTAAGAACATTTAATTTATTTTGTTTATTTTATCTTAGGTATTTTAGGCTCAGCTAGTGTAATTTTTAGTAAGTTTTATCTTTTATTTTAGGGTAGTTTTTTTTATTTTAGGTTTAGGTTTGTCAGGTTTTTTAGGTTTTATTTTAGGTTTATTTTAGGTTTTATTTTATTTAGGTTTAGGTTTATTTTATTTTATTTTATTTTATTTGGTTTTAGGTTTACTTTAGTTTATTTTTTTTTTTTATTTTAGTTTAGGTTTAGGTTTATTTATTTATTTATTTTAGGTTTAGGTTTTCTTTAGTTTAGGCTTTTTTATTTATTTATTTTATTTTTTATGTTTACTTTTATTTAGTTTATTTTTTTATTTTATTTTATCTTATATTTTATTTAGTTTTAATTATTTAATTTAGGTTTCATTTATTTTATCTTTAGTTTAGTTTATTTTATTTTAATTTTAGGTTTAGGTTTAGTTTATGCTTTATTTATCTTTTTTATCTTATCTAGATTTATTTATTTATTTTCATTTCTTTAGTTTGTGGCTCAGTGTCATGTTTCAGTGATCTAGTCCAAAGATCAGGCTCAGTGCCTCAGGGTTTCAGGCCAGTTTGGCCCAGCCTTCAGCCAGGCCTGGCTTGGGGTCAGCAGGTCACTCAGTGGCCCAGGTCAGCTGGGTCTCTGCCCAGCCTCAGCCAGGATCTCATTTTGGCCATTCCACCTCTGTCAGCCCAGGTCTTATCAAGGCCAAGGCCCAGGGCCCAGTGGTCGCCAGGATGGGCCAGGGCCTGAGGGCCCAGTGCCTCAGTGAGCCTGGCGGGCCCAGGCCCCATTTTCATGGTATGGCAAGCACCCAAAGATTCAGGCCTGTGTATCTGGTCCCAGCGTGTCAGCACACTTGTGGCCTGGTGGCTCAGATCTTCAGTGGCCCAGATGGGGCAGCCCACAGGGCCTCAGCCTGTATCTAGGTCAGGTTGTGTTTTCTAGGTCAGTGGAGTTTGGCCTAGAGTTCCTGGTTTAGTGTCAGTTTTTGGCCCAGGTCAGGATCTTTCTTTATTTATTATTTTTTATTTGTTTTTGAAAAAGTAAACCAGTAGTTTTAGTTTATTTATTTATTTTATTTAGTTTAGTTTCTTTATTTTATTTTATTTAGGTTTTTTTATTTTTATTTAGTTTAGTTTATTTATTTTAGTTTATTTAATATCTTAGGGTTTCTATTTTAGTTTAAGTTTTATTCTAGTTTATTTTATGTTTAGCTTTTTATTTTAGTTTAGTTTTATTTATTTTATTTCTTTTAAGTTTAGGTTTTATTTTTTATATTTAGGTTTAGATTTAGGTTTTAATTTATTTTATTAGTTTGAGTTTAGGTTTATTTTAGGTTTTTTTTTTTATTATTATTTTTAGTTTTTTTATCTTTGTATTATTATTTTTTTGATTTATTTTTTATTTTAAGGTTTTTATTTTTAGTTTAATTTAGGTTTTATTTATTTATTCTTTATTTTTAATTTTATTTTATTTCTTTTAGGTTTAGTTTTTTTAGTTTAGGTTTTGGTTTTATTTCTTATTATTTTATGTTTTGTTTTATATTTTTTATTTATTTTATTTTTAGGTTTTATTTAGTTTAGTTTAAGTTTTATAGCATTTTGGTTTTTGGGTTTGGGTTTAAGGTTTTGGTTTAGGGTTTGGGGTTTTAGGTTTGAGTTTAGGGTTTAGTTGTGGTTTTAGGGTTTAGGGTTTAGGTTTTAGATTTAGGGTTCAGGTTTTAGTTTAGGGTTTATGGTTTTTATTTTTTTAATAGAGAACAAATTCAGTTTCAACATTTCTTCTTTTTGATTTCATCTGCCAAGTAGCACACCAAGTTTTCTAAGACATAAGCAACGACATTGATAAAAATGAGACATAGAGAGCAAATAAAACTTAGATAACTAGAACTGCTCTTACTATAAAGACATCCATAAGAGATCGGATCTACCATTCTTCAATTTCTACAATTCCACAAGAACCACCTCCTTGAGTAGGATCCACCATCATATCCTCGATCTCCCTCCCCACCACCACTCTTAGGGATTAGGTCCGTGTGTAATAGTTTTAGTGGTTTAGTTTATTTTAAATTTATTTAGTTAATTTAATTTTAGAGTTTTGGTGGATTGTGTGGTTAGGTTTTAGGTTTAGGATTTAGGGTTTAGGTTTAGTTAGGGTTAGGGTTTAGGTTTTGGTTTAGGGCTTAGGGTTTAGGGTTTAAGATTTACAGTTGAGGGTTTAGGATTTTTTTTTAAAAAAATTAAGTAAACCAATAGGTTTATTTAGTTTATTTTTTATTTATTTTAGTTTATTATTTTTTAAATTTTTATTTAGGTTTATTTTTAATTTTTATTAAGTTTAGTTTATTTATTATGTGATAGAAAAGTTCTGATTAAAGTTAAGGAAAAATTTTATAAGATGGTGGTAAGACCAAAGAATGACTTATGGTGCAAGAATAAAAAAGAGAAGCATAAGACTAAGTTAAGTGTTACAGAGATGAGGATGCTTAGGTGGATGAGTGGCTTTACTCTTAGAGATAGAATGCAAAATGAGTATATTTGAGAAAAGTTGGAGGTAGCCCAAGAGTAGATAAGATTAGGAGATCGATGGTTTACATAAAGCCCGTCCATACATCCAGGGAGAGTAGATGCATTAGATTTGCCTTATGTTAAGAAAGTTAGAGGTAGACCTAAAAAAGACTTGGTTAAGATGTATAAAAAATGATCTTAGC